>VYZQ01013934.1:0-19417 GCA_013400655.1 Mystacornis crossleyi | reverse complement strand
GGTGAGAACAATTTCAAATGGATGCTTAATATATTAAAAAGTATCAAACATGTAAAAAATCGAAATAACACTTCAGTACTTGTCTGCCATCGGTTCAGAGTAATAAAAAGCAATAAAATACTCTAGAATAAGATCCAATTTGTAAATTAAACCTCCTTAAATGCAGCCAAGTTGCAAAGAATCACCTTATTTTTCTTCTGCAAAGTCCAAGTAGAACCTTGGTGAGTGGAAGCTCTGATTGCAAAAGGCCAAATGAACCCTTCCAGACAACCATGAGGGCCCACGTGGTGCATGCACACATTTTATTCATTAAAGCCACATTTAGAGCCCTTTTTTCCGCCGTAAATCCGGTGGTTATTTCACTGCATAAGGAGCAAACCAACACTGCAGATTATCACACGTCAGGAAAGCTGCAAGAAATCCAAAGTCAACAGAGCTCATTTGCCCAGGTCTTAAGAACATCCTACTTTGTGGCCAGCTTCTTTGTTTCTGTATTATTTTGTTTTGGAGGGATTCTCTCCTGGCTTCTTGCAGGCTTTTACAATAAATAAGATATGCAAGACAAAAGTTGGATACATTTACCCTAAAAACTGGGTCAAAAAAATAATTCTTTAAAGATTTTTTTTTTTTTTTAAGACCCTACATAAAAGCAAAACACATTATCCAGGGCAAGGGGAAACATGAAGTGCCTGTGTTAAATAAACTAAGCTGGAAGAGCAGCAACACTCTGCAATTATTTATTAGGTGAAAAACATTGCCTGGTTGCCAAAAGAATGTATTTTAAATGTTTTGAGGTTTGTGAGAGAGAAGAAAACAGCTAAACTCGAAGATATGATGTTTCTGTTTATGTGAAGCTGATCACACTGCTCTTAAAAATTTATTTCAAGTGCTGGATGGATCACATATGAAGTTTATACCTTTTTATTAAATAGTATAAAAAGATCAGTCTGCATTCCCCTAAAAAACACTAAAAATTGCATCAAGGGATATGACTTGGATATGCTGGTCAGAAACTGAGAAAGGCTCATTTCAAAATTATTGGTGGATTCACAGCTATTTATATTAAAAGATGACTCCAAGGCATGAGCAAATAAGGAAACTCCAGCACATTTCTACCACACCAGCTGTAAGCAGATGGGAGAGAATTAATTATCAAAAGGAGTTAAGTGTAAGATAGATTTTTGTTCCTGCAAAGGAACATCACATACATTACCAGGGCAACATGGGAAGATTTCTAGGCTAACATGAAGTTAAAATAGTGCACTGTGTGGATAAAACCAGGCTGTCTCGGAGTCGAAAATGGTATTTTTCCAAGGTTTATGAGTAATCAGTTGAAGAATGTCGGTGAGTTCTGCTTGTCTCCAATTTCTTCTCAGCCTCCACGGATCAGTGCACCTGAGCCTGTGTCTCCCTTGGGAACTTATTATGCAGTAAATAAGGCTGTAAATTTGCAGGGGACTCTGCACTCGCTGCACTTGTGGACACTGTTAATGTGCTGTAAGAACCCTCTGCAAAGTTCACTCTCCTTTTTCAAAAGAGAACAGCACCGAGCACAGAGGAGCTCCGTGAGGAATCAGGATGGATCACTGAAGGAAATGTAATTTCCCATCTACATTTACTCCCTGCAAACACAAACATGTTGTACAGAAAGAACAGAACTGCACCTCTGTGTACCTGAGCGTGATGCCTTAGGTTTTAACTTTTATATTTTTCAAATCCTGTATTGCCCAGTGTGTAACTCTGAAGTTTCCTGTAGCTCGTGAGCTGCTCTCTTAGGTCAGACAGACACAACAAAGCTTCTCTGAGCTGTCCAAGGACACTCGGGCTGTCCGAGGCCTAAAGGTGGAAACCAGGGCCAGGAGAGAGGTGGAGAAATTGAAGAGAGCTAAAGTTTTAATTGGTGAATTTATGCTGATATGCAAATTGACCAAAGCTATAACAATGTGAAGAACTCATGACCTGTCGTCCATCTCAGGGTCCTTTTTGGAAGTGGCCTCTGGCTCCCCAGGGTGGTACCTTTGAAGGCCTCACAAATAAATCCCTGCCTTTATTCCCTAACTCTGGTCTAGTCTCTGTTTCCATGTAACTGGAGAAGGCATCAAGCACTCATTGATGTCACTCCTTACCTACTCTCAGGTTTCCTACACCTGGATCCTCCCCTACCGCTGCTGCCAGTGCCATAGTTAGCCCTCACTTTACTGCAAACATCACAGCTGTCCTTCCTTGTTAGACAACCAAACCAGTAAAAAAGCAAATCGAACCATAAATCGCAGGCACAACTGCACAACAGAAAATCCTGCCCTCAGAGCTGTGTTAAACATTGTGCTCCCTGTTTCAGACAGGGCCGGGTACAAACTGCGGTGCCACTGGCAGTAACCTTGTGCATGACCTGAGCTGAGTACAAACAGCAAGACTGGTGGATGCACAGATGGTTCAAGAGGTAAAGCACGGAAGGGGAAGTTCTACTGCAAACTGTTCCACGGAAATTGTTCCCACGTGCCCCAAGGGAGTTTCAGTTTGGACACGAAGAAGAATTTCTTCCTGAAAAGGGCTGTCCCGCATTGAAGGGGCTGCCCAGGGAGTGCCCATCCCTGGAGCTGTTGAAGCAATCACTGGAGGTTGTGCTTTGCTCTCTTGTCTATTTGACGAGGTGGGGATCGGTCACAGGTTGGACTCGATGATCTTGGAGGTCTTTTCCCACCTCAACAACTCTGAGATTCTGTGACTACACGGTCGTAGAATCACAGCAGAGTTTGGGTCAGAAGGGACCTTCAAAGGCCATCTGGTCCAAGCCCCCTGCAATGAGCAGGGAGCTCTTCCACCAGAGCCCCATCCAACCTGGCCTTGAACGTTTTCAGGGATGGGGCATCCACCACCTCTCTGGGCAACCTTTGCCAGTGCTTTACCACCATCACTGTAAAAAACATCTTCCTTACATCTAATCGAAACCAACCCTCTTTTAGCTTAAAACCAGAGAAGTCTTTGCTAAACGCTGTAAGTTCCAGTGGTGCTTGAAGCCTACAACAAACAATTTTGTTTCTTTCCAGTACCGAGTAGAACATCTGTAAATGTTAAATACCCCTTAGAAGACTTTGTAGTCTTACCTAAAAGCTGAAGCTCAAGCTATGAACCCAAAGATGATATTTAGTAAATAAAGTTAATTAAACTGGTTAAAAATTAAAATCAATTCTCAAAACTAATATCTGCTTTTCTGCTGTTGCACTGAACAGAAAAGAGAATTTTTCTTAGTTTTCCTATCAGAACTTCCTCAGGTATGGCATTTTATAGCCTGGATAAGTCTTTGAATTTTGCATTCCCTTTTATTAAAGCATCAGCTTTAACAATGTCTTTTATTAAAGCATCAGCTTGAAAATGCATTATGAAATTCTATTTTCCGTGGTGAGAGAGAAAAACAAAGCAGCAGTGAGAGCTCCAGAACCAACACTGCTTCTATCATTTATGGCTGCAGAAAAAAAAAAAAAAAAAAAAAAAAAAAAGGCAGAAAAGATAGCAAGATTCACATGACCAAAAGGAAAATATTCCAAAGAAAGCCCTCCTCAAAATACAATATTAATACAAAAAAAGCCTCATGATTCTTTCTAGAATGCCCTTCACTAAACTTGAGCACACGAGAATGACAGTGCTGACAGCACATTCTTCCTCTGCATCCACTGCAAGTGACCAAGTTGTGGAATCAGAGCCAGGAATCATTTTTACATTAATGCCTAGAAAAGTAGAATTTTCCAGGCTATTAATGCTAAGGATTCAAGCTTATAGAGCAAAATAAAAAGCACAGAAATAGGAAAAAAAAAATATAGCAGAACCATATAAGCACTACTCAATCCATAGGACTTTATGACTTTAATAGTGACACTCAACCTTAAATTAAAGGACATTTTTCAATATTTCGACGTGCTGTATCAGGCTGAAAACAGAAAATGATAAGCCTCTGCACAGAGAAATAGGTACACACACATCTACACGAGCTGAATTATTTGAGGATAATTCAACTCATCACATTATTTGTAGCATTTCTTAAAGCAGGATATGAATATATTCAGCTGAAGGCTTTCCAATACAATTTGCAAGGAGTTATGAGAATTGGATGTATTTTTCCTTTTGTAATATACGCTCCATCATTTCTCCAAAGCTATTGCCATTTCTGTAATGAATATTTCTGATTATTTATAGCGGAGTAAGGGTCAGGGAGCATTAGAAATTGAACTCCTGCGGAGCAGAGCTGCATCCCACGATACAGAGCTAGCAGGCAAAGTCTGAGCTCTCCTTCACTGTGCTGTTTGTGACCTCAGTCTTGACCCATCTGTAAATGAAAGAGGTAAATATATCTGCTTCCAGCACAGTCCAAGGTCTCTGACAACCAAATATCAGGTAGCTGTACATGACCGAGTATGTCCATCTGCTGAGCCTGCTTTAAACCTCAATCCATAATGTCATATCAAGCCTTCCATACCCCAGAAAATAGAATTTTGAATTTAATTAAGCCCCGAAACCACTCAGAATTTATTTGTACTCATTATTATACCTAATAATTTGAGAAATCAGGATTTGCAGTGGTCTCAACATTCTTGACAGTCTAAACACTGACTGGAGAACTTCAAAATATTTTGATTAAAAATCTCTTGGCAGAAGTTGGAATTGATGCTCTCTATCCTACTCATTTTGATATTTCTATAGCCAGGAAAGGTTCTGCGAGCGTGGATGTTTGGATGACAAACAGTTTTCCTGAGCAATGTGTCTAGAAATTATTTCAATTTTTCAAAAGCAGTGAATGCATTCTTACATATCTGGAAAAATCATAATTAATGCTACAAGCATAGTACACAAGGAAAAGATGAGACTCAGAGGATGAAAATCTTCAGAAATTTATCAGAGTTATCAGATCTTGTGAGTTACAAAGTATTAGGAACTAAATCCATAAAATACATGGGGTTTGCCCTGAACGGTTTTAATGGGTTAAAAGACATCTCACAGACAAAAGCAATTAGTGACTAAATTCAGGAATTGGTAATACCATCTCGATATGGAGCTGAAGATGCCAGGGGGCTCCATTTGAATCTCTTTGATGTTCTGAATTTTAGTTAATGATAAATCCCTTTCTGCGGGAGTTCTGCATCTCGCTGTACTCAGACAGCAAAATCCTGTCCTCTGCAAACATCCCCCACCCCTTCATTCTAAGCATTATGGTGAGTTTCTAAGATTATGAAAGATAATTTTTAAAACGTTAATAATAAATATGACAGAAAATTATATCAGTAGTGTGCTAAGGCCCAGAGAATGAGCAGCCATAGAAAACTGAATATTTGTCCATGGACACCTATTTAAGCTACTGAGAAGAAGTTTTGGAGTGCAATTTTGTGCTAAAAACTTGTCTCATCATAGGTTAAGCCTACCCAGGTATCCTTAGAAGATTATTAAAAGCAGTCAGTTCTATTGAACAGAAGATAAACAGTGTAATATTTGTTCTTGTACTTTCCCATATTCCCTGAAAATTGATTACATTCTTAATGGTATTTTAAAAATAGAAATGTATATATGTGTAATATGTATTTTTATGTTCAAAATAGTTTTCTCTTAAAACATTCAATTACTAAGAAAAAGTGGTTTAGAGCCATTTTTCTATTTTGGGACCCAGCAAAGCTGTTGTTACAACCTCCTGAAATCAGCAGTTCCAGCAAGATGGCAATTTACTATTAAAAATGGAGATAATTTATTTATTAAATCACAGTGTGAGGGGAGTAAAATGCAATAAATGCAAGTCACCAGAAAAAGCAGGAATTCCATTCATCTCTTTTTGTACATGAAGAATGTGTGTGTGGTGTGTCTGTGTGCCCTCTCTCAAACTGCCGTGTAAATGATGATGCAGTTAGAATCTGAAGAATCTTCCATACTTTCCTATAAAGAAATGAATTCAGGTATGGAATCCACAAGGGCCAATCTCTTGCATGACTTCCTTGAGGGAAGTTTTTCCAAAACTACTGGGCAGCAGCAGAGCAGCAGCAGCAAGTACAGCTGTGGGAAGTGTGCCCACAGAGAGGAACCCAGACACTGACAACTCTCTGAATATTCAAAATTATGTATATTTACCCAACTAAGCTGCTAAATCAGGAGTTTAGAATGAGGGAGGGGGGGAACAGGAAATATATGTGAAGAGCATATGTCTGAACACCTCAGAAAGAGTTTGAAGAGACTAAATTTTGTTATGCTCAAGGAAAATGCCGGCACCAGTCTCAGCCAAGCTTTGTCACTCTGCATACTGCAAGGCAAATAGCAGTTTTGTTTCTGTGTGTAAAAACCAAAATACAATCAAGTAAAAGGCAACTTCATATACTTCAGGATGTTGTAGCAGTCTCCAGGGACTGCAGTGAACAGTTTCTTTGTAAGAAGGTTAGTGCCTGCAGTGATTACATCCTCTAGAGCTGGTATAGACACCTTTGAATATTAAATGATTTTTGTCTACTGGGCCATTCCTTGCAAACAAATTATTAATGAGTTATGGCTGCAAGTGGATTAGGAAATGGCGTGCAGGACCTTGCTGTGCACGGGTTGTACAGGTACATCCACCAGTGCCTTTCCACAGCGCTGCCTTTAGTTTAATGTTCAGATATACAAATATAATTCACCAAGCTATCATTTTTTTGTTAACTGCACTTTGCAGACAGTGCAGAGCAATTTGATGTCTCTCAAGGTGGATAATAGCATGAATAATTCATTAAGCTCGCCGGAGTTAATGTTGTTGTACTCAAGGTTAAGTATTCCCCCATCTCCATATAAGGAATTACTTGATTGCTTACCTTAAAAATGAACTTTCTTCAGAACGCCATTGTATAAATAATAGGATATGTCTGAGTGCCATGATTTGTAAGCTGCTCCATCAAGGTGCCAGCAAATAACCATAGACAGAACAAGCTTACCTGTTTTTTAGTTCAGATGTGTTACAACTCTTTACAACAATCACGCCCGTTTAGTAAAAATATCCTATCTGTGAGGCAATTTTTACTCCTTCCTTTGAGAATGATGAAGGTGATTTTTTTTTTTTTTTATTAAGGACTATACTAAAAATAAAGCAAAATCAAGGGACTATGTCCAGATTGGCCATGAGCTTAATAAAGATTAATCAAACTACCAAGAGAAAAGCAATGTGCTGTTTAGTCAACATCACAAATAAGCTGCAGCACTCGGATTATCCTTGGACAAACTGGGGGCAGGGGAGACCCTCTAAGAAACGAGGCCATGGAATCAAGCCAAGTTGTTTGGCTGGTGGTGGATTTAATTAAAAGCAGCAGCCAGGCAGCTCCCTACGTTCAGCTGCAGCTCAGCCAACGACTTCCCGTGTCCTCTACCCGCGAGTCCTTCTGCAGGGCAGGATCAAAAACTGCCAAACAGAAAGCATTTTCTGACAAGTGCAGCCTTCACCTCTCGCTAATAACTTGCTGATCAAACTCCTATTGAAGCCAGGCAGAAGCAAGGGCTGTGCTGAACCTCTCTGAGGGGACGCAGCATCCGAAAGAGAGACACCGCGGCCTCTCCAAGGGATAATGCACTAGACCACCTGGAGAACGACACTTCCACGGGACACTGAGAGAAATCACTCCACTATTCAAGGGACGTGAGTTACCTCACACTTGCAGAGTCCTCAGAAGCTCCCAGGCAGGAGCACATGTTAAGAGATCATTTATGTACATGTTTTATTTACCTGGCTGGCGACAGAGGCTCGTTCATAAAGAGACGATGGAACTCCGGCTGCAGGATGAGGCGTGGTAGCCGTGCCTACACCACAGCATGCTCCATCTGACAGAACACACAGAACCTGATAACACCTCTCAGTGTTATCTCTTCATAATGCATTGAATGTGGAAAACAATTGAGAGTCCCTTTCAGCTTTACTGCATTCTGCCAGTTCATCTCCAGGGCAGACTGTCAGTGCTGTTTTCTTGGTTTCTGCCACCACGGTGACCCTGCCTGCTTAGCTGACTTCCACCTCTCTTATTTCTTGCTTCAGCAAGTGATAACAAATTATTAATTTGTCTGCAGATGACATTTACTGCAGAAAGCAGAAAGCTACACCAAAGAAAATGGTAATACAATAGCTTAAACAAGTCTAAGTGCCAGCTACCAGGCAGTGTCATCATAAAACAAATTAGCGAGGTTTGTGTTCTGCTGATGAAACAATAGTGTGTGCTATGAAAACTGTGCTCACAGACCAACCCTGAACTCTAAAGGAAGCCTCACTTAACGAGTCCAGGGAGCTGAAAACACAACCGATCACCAATTATCTGTTACTCACATTTAACAAAGAGGAGATTTCTTGTGGGGAATTGTAGACTGAGGGTATGATTTCCCAACATTAGCAAAGGCACAGGACACATGTCTAACTGTGATTTCATAGCATTCAGGTGAAAAAGAAAAGTTATGTAAAAAATTGTTATTATGGGAGAAAGATAATGGCTTCTCTGAAAACTGTTAGCCAGCAAAATCAGGAAATCTTCCTTTTCAAGGTGTGCATGCACGGATTCCTTTTTTCTTTCTGACAAAACAGACATACAGCCTGAATACTACAGAAAGTTTGGAAGACTGATTTTAAATTACTTGATAGCACTTTATTGATTATTGATAGCACTTTAACAAATCCAGCAGGCAGACTTTAAAAGAACAGGTTACATGTTTTTCATCCTAATAACCGCAGATTAATTTAAATCCTTATGTATGTACCCAACACATCAACTGTTGCATGGACACAAAGCCCATTAAAAGATACAACAGATTTGCATCTTCACTTCCACTCAGGGACCTTACCTAGAATTTCTTACAGCTGAAACTAATTACCCATGTTGAATGACTGACGGCATTTCCTCAAATGACATGAATAAATATCTGTGATGCCTGCATCATTTCTGGAGCATTTTAATTAGAAGGAGAGAGGGTGCAGCACCACATGCTCATCCGTCTGAGCCTGCTGAAAAATAAAACCCAGTACCTTCACAAGCAAGAGGGTTCTCAATGCTGCAATAAAACTACACCAACACCAAACCAAGCAAATTGAGATTTATAGGACATCAGTGGCTGTGGATCCCAGGCGAGCCATGGAGCTCTCAACTCCAATCCCCACCGTCGCCTTCTCTGCTCAGATTGCAGATTTTGTGGTGATTTTATCCTGCTGGCAGCGTGGCTGTGTCTAACATTTGCTGTTGGACACCAAGTTCAGTCCATCGCTATTGCCTGTTGCCAAACCCCAGGAAAATGTTCTCCATGGCTTTTTCCAGAAACTTTCCAAATCGGTTCAGTTGAGCGGGCTTAACTCCTTTTTACTGACTTTTCATGAAATGCATATTTTCCGCCTATAAATCTTACATATATGACTTTTTCTTAAAATTATTTTAGTTTCAGGCATAGGTGACAGCTTATAGCAATCACACCAGGAAGTTTCCGAAGGCAGAGATGCCATTGCTGGATTAATGTTTCAGAATAATGACAATAAGTGATGCCAAACAAGAGACTGGCAAAATGAAAAATGTCAGCATGGCTTTGAAAAATACATGTGAAGAATTATTTCTTCATTTCTATTTTTAGGAGTACTCCTAGCTTTTTCTTATGTTCTACTCTTGGAGTTTCATGTTTAATGGTACTTCAAATCTCCATCTCTTTCATAATTTCATTTGAAAATGCAGTTATTGAGTGCACACTGGCAGAAAGGTGGGAGTTTTATTAATTAATTAGTTAATATTTGTTTCTAAACAAAGCGTCCCTTAAAAAAATATTTGCTCTTCATAACTGCTATGAAAATTCCACTTTTTAAATATGTCAACAACAGAAATTTATTAAAGCTCCTTAAAATTCAGTAACTTTTTCTTGTATTACCTTGATATAAGCTGCATTCAAAGTTGGCCAGTTAGGAAATTAAATAATTAAAATAAACATTTATGACGAACACTTAAAAATATGAAAGTGAAGACAAGATTTGAGAAGAATATCCATTTTGACCTGACAAATTAATTTCTGAAAATCCTTGTCATTTCCACAGCTTGACGACCCTCCAATAAATAACTACCTGACAGTTTTGCCTTGATGTAACACCATTTTCATCTTTTAGTTTTATCAGACTTTGACTTGGCATTATCAGCTTTGATTATACTTTATGATATTTTATTAGTGTCTCATAAACCCAAATGAAAACGTATTAAACTATTTCCAACTTCCCGAGCAACACTTCCTCAAACAGCACCAAGGACAGAGCAACAAAACCCACGATTTTTTCTCCCCTGCCCCATGTTGAAAAAAGAGTATTTTCCAGTACAATTTTCCAGTATAAAAGCCAACACATCTCTCTGTATTACAGGAAGACACGTGGCTGAATTATTATAACAATTTACAATAAATTTATAGTAAAGTAAAAAAACAGCACTGAATTTCATATATTGGCGAAAATTTTCATATATCCTCCCATAATATCTTTATTTGCAGCCATGGATCAGATATGAAGGACGTGGGCTAAATAAAGTTCTCAGATGCTGACAAGATGTCATCCTGCTCATTCTTGTACTCTAGTTTATTTTAGGGAAAAAATAAATAATTTTGCACTTCCTTGCCTAATCTGTCTAAAAACCATTTCATTGTCAAATTATGCAGGTTTTATGAATATTTCTAATATGACAAGACTACACATTCTTTCATTACTGCTTTTTACCTATCTGGAAGGCCTGTCACAGTCTTGCCAGGTTTGCAGATACTGCTCTTCATTTAGCATGTGCGGCCCATTTATCATTTAACATTTTTTAGCAGCAGTGTTGCTATTTCTCTATTAGGTCAGACAATTATCAAACAATATAGATCTACTTTTACTATTTTGAAGGTGGAATGGAAATATTTTATCAATATATCTCATATCTATTAACACGTTGCTATTTCCTTTAATATAGATTATTCTCCACATCTAATAACTCTCTTGCAGTTTGTGCAGAGACAGGTTCCTCCAAATTTGTCTCAAACTGGGAAACAGGGTTAAATTTCCACTTCTCTCAAGATCAATAGTTATTCAACCAGCTTCATACTGAAATGGTTTTATCTCTATTTTTTAATGCCTTCCCTCATTTGGCTTACTGGTATTTCCTAATCTCTAAGGAAAAACAAAAGTGTCAGCCAAAACCACCCCCGATAATTTGTTTCCTAAAAAGTTTTTATATTTTCAGAGATAAAAAATGAAAATGCAAAGAAGAACAAAGAAGAGAAAAAAGAAATCCCATTCACCTGCACGTATGAGACATCCAAATGGGATCTACTGCACTGGCTGCACAATCCAGATGAATAAAGGGAATATCTGCAACCATGACGTGTTATTCATAAGCACATAATTTAGAATATTCTGCAGAGGTGCTGTGGAGGCTTTTCACATTGAGGATCCCTAATCTTAGTCTCCCCTCCCCTTCTAATTCCCTGGATCCCACAGAAGCAGGAGGGGTGGCTTGGGGAATCATCTTTCTCCGTGGGCGTTTGTGCGGGGTTTTTCCGAAGTCGGACAGCTCCGAGCTCGGGTTTGCCAGAAGCAGCAGAGGGCTGAGGCTGTCCCCGAGCTGCTGCTGGGGCACCAGGCTGAGGGAACCGGCTCTGGTCCCTCACCTGCAGCCAGTCCGGCTGCTGCTAAGTGCTCCTAAAATACACGTGCCAAGAGACATCCTAAAAGTCTCGAGGGATAACACAGCTCTGCAATGTATTTCTTTTTCAGGACAACTCAACCTCCGTGTGTTCCTTAAAGTGTAAATACACAAACTTAAGTGTGTATAGAGAAACAGATTTAAGTTTAATCCATTAAGTTTAAACTTGCGAAACATTTTGAGAAACTCTTATATATTAATAAGTTGAATAAAGGTCAGTTAGAAGAGATGCAAAGGGTTTGGGTTTCTTATCTGTAATTGGTCTGCTATTCTCTGGCAGACAAGAATATTTCATCAAGGATAACAAGAGTATTAATATTTGTTACAGGGAGAAACTAAACTCAACATGTCCACACTGAAATGTCCCACACTGAGCTGGTAAGACAGCAACTGAGTTTATAAATTAGAGAAAAAAAAAAATTAAAAACCACCAAAACTTAAAATTTAAACTGATATTTTAATCTTAATTTTGTTCTGGTATTAATATTGAAGAGTTGCTACATTTTTAACAAAATTCTCTGTTTAAACCAGCAAAACAAACTTGGTTATTGTTGCTTTACACTTGCTACATTGTGATATTTCCATTCTGTGCAAGTTCACTGGACAAATTAAACGTAGTGGGGTTAAAAGATTTATCTTCAACATGAGCTTTCTAATTTTTTCATCAGTTGAGGAACTTGTTTGTCTTATGCTGAAAATGTAACTTTGCATGATCAGAGCCGCAAAGGAACAAGATGTATGCATGAACTATGTATAATAGATGTTTACAATATACTTCTTTTCAACTCTTCTATCTTGAGAGCAGCACAGTCTCAAGTGAAACACGAGTGTCTTACAAGTGAAGTACTGAGGTTCCATTTATTATTAAACAACTTCTGCTTCAGGTTTTCAATCCTTTTATCAGACAAGTGTCATTGTTGCAACGCTTGATTGTTTTTATTATTGGCCGGACTTAAAAATGGCACGATTCTAATTTTTCGAGTTGTATTTCTAAATAAAGCAGCAAGAGTGAGGTTCTTTCCAGATGAAATTATTTACATGGTGGCAGAGGTGGCTTGACAGCATGATCAAAACCAAGGGTGATGTATCCAGCCCTGTCAGCCCCACACAGGAAAAATTATCTTCATGCCACATAATGAGGTGATTCTTGGGGGTTTAGGTCTGGCAAGGGAGAATACCCAGCCAGGTGTTTTCTTCCCTGTTCAGAAAGGAGTCATGCAAAAAATCTCTGCTCCTGAGCTGCATAAATTTTGCATCATTACAGAGTGTGGGCAGGGATGCCAGGATCAGCACTGCACGTGGGACAGAGCCAGCCAGTCTGGATGGGCAGTCCTCGTTCATTCGGGAGAGAAAAGGGAATCCAGCTCGCTCATGAAAAACGTGGGTCACTTTTAGCCTTCCTTGTTGGAAGTGCTTGAACTAAAGAAGCCATTCACTGAATGATGAAGGTTATGAGTGTGCTGGAAAAACCAGAGCCTTTGTAACAGAAAAGTCTCAAATGTTTGGTCATGAAAAATAGCAGCTTGCTTACAGTTCCCTTCTGGGCTCTCCTTTCTCTCAACAACAATGAACTGAAATTATGAAAGGAAAAACCTCAAGAAAAAATTCATCCAGTTCTTAGAAATTAACCCCCAAATCAACAATTGGATTGATGAAATTGTCCCAGACCTAGAATAGTCACAGAGTTGCCAACATTTGTGGTCCTTAACGGTATCTGCTATAATAAAAGGAGGGAAAACTTTTAGCATGGCTACTTCTCTGCAGCCTTTCTTCTCTCATAATAATTAAAGCAGAGACAATATTATGAGTGTATTCTACCTATTTTAACCAGATTTGCTGTAAAACAGTGTGTTATTCTATCAACAGAAATGGGATGTGCTCAGCTTTTGAGTTACAACACCAGCTCCAAGTTCAGCAGAGTTTTAGATGGTAAATATTTTAATGGTTCTTACACAAAGCAGGGGGGGAAATCACAGAATTAGAAAATGGTTTGTGTTTGAAGGGACCTTAAAGACCATCGACTTCCCCTCCCCTGCAGTGATCAGGGACACCTCCCACTGTCCCAGGCTGCCCCAAGCCCCATCCAACCTGGCCTTGGACATCCCCAGGGATCCAGGGGCAGACACAGCTTCTCTGGGCACCCTGTGCCAGGGCCTGCCCATCCTCATCAGGTAAAAAAGTCATAGGACAACTTGGTTTTACAAAAGGAATTTAGATTCAGAACAGGCTATGACACTAAGTATTAAATATTTCATTGACTTCAAATAAGGGATAAGCAACATATCAGCTTCAGGAAGCACACAGGTTAAGGTGCACTAATCAGTGGAGAGAGAACTTTCAGGCCGCTCTCAGGATGCCCAAAAAGGCAGAAGCTGCAGGCTGATGCCACCTCAGACACACTCAGTGCATCCTGTGCCACCAGAGAGCTCCTGCAGCCGCTGTGGCCACGGAGCTCTGGGCACTGCTGCTGCAAAGCCACAGCACAGTGGACACCCTGTGTAGCCTCTACAGGCTGACATTTCAGATAACTTTTCTGAATATTCACCCCGTGCATTATGCAGAGTGTTACAATTATATTTTTATAGCTGCTGGATAGGCACGGGTAAGAGTTTCTGCAAGATTGCTTTTCCATTTGTACACAGGAAAGTATTGTCACAACGAGACTGTTAAAAATTGTTCAATTAAAAAAAAGATCTAGCGAAGAAAAATTGTTGGCTAAACATATAAGCAGGCATTACAATTCAGTATAATAGAGGTTGTTTAGAGAATTTATTAAAAAAAGTTAGGGAATTAGGATTTCAGGTCAGTAAAAAAGAAAAGTATGTAACTACACCAAAACGTTTCCCATTTTTTAAACTTCTTTTCTGACTGGATTTCAATCATCATTTCAAAGAAATTCAGTGACTAACATTCCTGTAAACAGCACCCATTCGTGTTTATCCTCTTTTTATGGCTGTTTATACTGGGAAAATTAAATCCCACAAAAGAAGCTGGCAAACGTGACTCTGGCACTTGTTCTGGCAGATATTATCTGTAGACAAAGCTTTGCTTATCTCCAGGTCTCCTCTGCTCTTCTGATTGCAATCTCATTTCCCTCGTCCTTGGGATCTCATGTCAGCTACGACCTTCAGCTTGTTAAATATTCAGCAGAAAGTTTATGGACTTTCCCATAACCTTGATTAAAAGCCGATGGGGAACCTGAATGCTGAAAAATAGCCCCTTGTTTGAAAAAAGAAACTTGAGTACACTGTGCTGATTTCTGTCTCACTAATGGTATTTATAATCAGCAGCCACCGGCACGGAGTCGAGGCCAGAGGAAAAAATGATGAATCGAACTCACCTGGTTAATAATTATTGCACCATCAGTCCTTAATTTCACTAAGTGGAATTTTTGGGAGCAATGCTGAGAGGGAGTGGAAAGCACATACAGGGGAAAAAAAAAAATCAATCAAAGAAAACAGAGAAATATTATCTATAGACCTACAGATTTTTTTATCTTTGGCCCCTTTGCAAAGGAACCCTGTCACTGCTGTGAAGATGGGAGTTTCTGTGGGTTTGGGTACCTCCAGCCCTTACCCCAAAGGATTGCTGCAGCCCTGCTCTCTGCCTGGAGCCTTGCCAGTGCCCTGGATGTGTTTCCACACCTCAAACCCCACAGGCATTCTGGGTCCACCACTTTTTTCCAGGGAAACATGACAGGAAAACAAGCAGACAAGCAAATTGTCCAGGTGCTTTCCAGTATTTTCTTTCTGCTGGAGTAATTAACACACAGAGCCAGATGAAAAGCAGCTCAGCATACTCCAGGAAATGTTTGAGTCACTGCTGAGCATCTTTAGAGGTTTTAGACAGTATAGGAGGCTCCCACCCACTCAATCATTTACTTTGTCATTGTCTCTTTTTCTACTCTTGGTCTTCATTCCTCTTTCAATAATGGACAGAGATCTTTTATTTTATAATTGTCAGGGTGATTAAAAACCCATCAGGTAATTTTGTGCTTAACTATTACATCCTTCCTGCTTTAGGCCTCAAAATAATTTGTTCTGAGTGATAGACCTATTTCTGATCAAGACACACTAAATGGAAGATGTCAAATTTTACTGTGCCTTTACAACTATATCAGTACAAGATGCAGTAATTTTCTTCATCAGCGTTTGGATATTATCTCAATATGGGAGGAAAAGAGCATAAAAGACAAGTAACGTCAAGAATTAAAACTGTGTTTAAGCCTTAAGTAGAGCTGCTGCAGGGGATCCTCTACTGCCAAGCACAATCCTCAATCATACATCAAAAGATTTGCCACGTGACTCTCAGATGGTTTCGTGAAGACAGATGACTGCATCATATCCCACGTACAGGGGGACAAAAAAATTCAAACCAGCCCTGCATGATAAATCTGACATTACATCGTGCTTAACATTTCAGTGTCTTTCTTTTCATAAAAAATTATTAATTAGTGCTTTACTTTTAATTCTTCCCCAATTTTATAATAACAGGAGGATAAGTAGGATACAAATTCTACCTGTCCCGAGGCTAAACAAGGAAATAAGAAAAATATTGGTAACCTCAGGAAAACCTCCCCCTTCATCATATTTGATTACCATAGATGACAATACTTGAAGAAATTATAATGAAAATGAAAACATACGTTCCTTTCATTATTACCGTCTTATTTAATTGCCCTTGAACTGACTTCATATAGAGCCATGCTTGCTATATACAATTTCAAAGATGTATATACAGATTATATTAAACTATAATCATGCCTGGCTTTCTGAGTGGATTACCCATGTGCTGCACTGACTGGGATCCCTGAATAAGATGCAAACCACTGGAGAGGTTTAAACAGCTATATTCTTTCTAAAGTACTCTTTAATTAATGTTGTCTAGAGCACTAATTATGAAAGCTTGTAAAGCCTAAAGCCTGAAAACACTTATGCACCTACTTAACTGTGCTCATTCAGGGTAGAGCCACTGAATTCACTGGAAGGGCTCAGAGTAGGTAATTTAACTAAAGAATGCACAGAGGCTGCTGCGGGTTAAAAGCCCAGCCCAGCTCTGCAGGGCTGTGTCCAGCCCGGGCTGTGAAATATTCTGCCCTCCCAAGTTGCCAAGGACAAGGTTTCCGTCCAGGGGCAGAGCTGGCTTCCCCCAGCAAAGGCCCCTGATAGTGCCTCTGAGAAAATGTTGAATTAAGCAAAACTGAGCCGTCAGTCAGTCAGTGGGAGATGAGATGTATGCATCTGTAGATACATATGCTGAGATGCACGAGTAATTTGTTCACATTATGAAGGCAGATAAATATGCATAGATGTGCACATATACCAGCAGATCTCCTCCACAGTGGAAAATACTGACGTTAGAATAGACGCCAAATTGCTGTTGCTGTCAGTGGAAAACTCCTAAACCTCTTTAAAACAGAATATTCACATTTCCAATTCTTTCCTCTTAACGTTATAAACCATTTTTATTTTGCTAAACAGATTCCTATCAGTTTAATTAACAGCTGCAAAAAACTAAAAAAGTTTTAACTGGATTACCAAGCTTCCCATTTCTAAGTGGGAATACAGGATTTTGTTCTGGTCACAATTCCTACACACACCCCACATTTCCCATGGTCCTACACCCCACACCAGCAGCACAGCAGAGGGATCCCGGGTCCTGCAGGCAGAGATGGATGACAGGAATTACACCACACATGCAGGCACTCACACAGAGCTAATTCTGCCTTCAATTACACATTTATTTATCCCTAAAGACCTCGGGAGTGGTGCACTTCTGACAGGACTGAAGCCTCGTTTCATGCAGCGTGTGATTTGCTCGGAACAGCACCACCTGATGCTGCAGGGTGTGGGAAGGGGATGGTTTGCACTGTGGAAGGGCCACTGAGCCTTTTCTCATCTCGCTCAGAATGTGAGCATCATATTTGCAGTCCATTTCTGTAGCTGCTTTACGAAATGCAGTGGTGACTAGGGAACTGAGAGAATACAAATGAGACATTATCATTTGATCTACAGCATTTCCTTAAAATTCCAAATCTTGCTACAGGAGCTCTCATGCATGCTGAACACCATCATCATTAGATAATTACTCATTATAAATGAGCACAGGCTAAAGCCAGGCGTGCTGTTCAGCTTTCCAAGCACATACAAGTTTCGCTGTTAAAATGAAAATATAATATAATTCAAAGCATTTTTTTCTGATCAAAGGTGTTGAATTTACATATAGGTAGTTTGTTTTCCTTGTGACTGGGGAAAATCAGTCTCTGTAGTACTCAGGCACTGGCAGAATCTCAATGTAAAAGATTCTTTCAAACTTAGATTTGAAACAAATTTCTTCTTTTCTGTTGTACATTAACAACAATGTACATTAAGGGGTGGTTGTACATTAAGAATGGTCTTTTATCTAGTTCTGTCACTGCTGAAAATCCAAGTACTCTCTTCCACCACCCCAAACACCTTCATGTCCAATTTATTTGCATTTATTCATAGAAGACGTCATTTCTGAAGATGTATAACTTTATTTATTGCACTTCGTAGTGGAATTTGGGCATGGCTGTGCCTGTTACACTGAGGCCCAGAGTTTCCTAATTTATGTCTGGGCATTTATAATCGCAAACAGCAATTGTAATGATTTATAGCTTGATAGTTCTTGCTATCAGCCACTTCACAGTTCCACCACATTTGGTGAGAGATCTTTTTGGGGAATGATCCCCCTTTTGGTGAGACAGAGAGCCTGTGTCACGTGTGACTTCTATCCCAGAGCCACTATGGACCCCAAAGTTACTAAAAAAATCTGTCAGTGAAGAGGCAGAGCAGGACTAATCCAAATCCCACCAACACCAGAGACCCATTCGGTGGCAGACAGATTTTTGGATAAGACCCTGGGTGGCAAACAAGGGCCCTGCTCAAAGGCAGTGCTGAGTTCAGCATTTGGGAAAAGAATATCACAGCCCCATCATTCTGCTGCTGAATATGTGACCAAGCTGAAGCACATGAAAGGAAAATTAGGAGGAAATCTGTGCTGCCTGAGTGAACTGCTCTGTCCACAGCTTCAGAGCTCTTTTTTTTCCTCCTCAGCCTTTCCTCTGTCTGCTCTATTTAATCAAGGCTGCAAATTGCCTTGTTCACTCAGAGTTGCTTGTATTTTTTCCCAAATAAAGCAGTACAATCAATGCAACACTACTGCTGCAGTTTCTATATCTTACACATGAAACTAGAATTATTTTCACATCAAATAAGCCACGTCTTCTAATTCAAGATTCTCAAACAGTAATTTACAAATACATTTTACTGCTTCTTCTGGCATGAGCAGAAGTTCCATAAATTACTGACACAATGAGAGGAAAAAGGCAAGATCCATCAAGGACTCCAGAGAAAGATGTCTTATTCCTACAAACCATGAAAGAAAAGTGGCATCCCACTCTTCAGCTGAACTTCTCTTCTAGAAAATGAACATTTTTTTTAGTAGAACTAAACATTGGGGTTTATCTTACCGATTTTACAGTTTTCTGTTTCAGAGCAGAATTTTAACAGAAGCTCAGAGAAAACACACTTAACATTCAAATATGTTCCAGAAATACCACCAATACTTAAAAAAAAAAAAAAAAAAAAGAAAAAAAAAATCTTCAAAGGGATTTCTGTTGAGAGAAAAAGCTGGTTTATTTTTCTCTATTTGTTACCATGGACATCTGAATAAAGATAGTATTTTTTTACTGAAACCATATTCTACTGCTATGGGAAAAAAAAAAAAAA
>VYZQ01013929.1:11325-28378 GCA_013400655.1 Mystacornis crossleyi | reverse complement strand
GTTATAATGTTGATCCTTAGTCATGCAATTCATCCTCTGGGAATATTTGGTTGTTCGTGTGGTTGAACTTTTGGATGAAGTCCCATCTCCTCAATTTCTTTGTACTGCCTGTAAAGATTTTACAGGTAATAAAATCAAATAGTCTCTCCTCTTGATCTGAGACATAAAATCAAATAGTCTCTCCTCTTGATCTGAGACAAGACCTTTCCTATGGGATCTAGCCTGGAGAACCGCTGGGAGATCTGTCTGGATAAATGTGTTTCAGCCCACCCTTACAATAACTCCTTGTCCCCCTCAGGTAAATCTTGCAGGGATGTCCTCCCAGCCCCTCTGCCAGCAGAGTCAGAGCAGACCACAATTTGTTTCTGATGGAAGCAATGCTGCCTGTGGCTATAGCTCACCTTCATGGCCATCCATTAGGACTCTGAAGGAAGTGACCCTGTTGATGCTGTAGAAACTCTCTTCTTCTCCTTCCTGATACCCTTAAAATAACAACTCTCCTCTGGCTTCCTTAAAAATCAAGCTGTTGATTTGTGTTTATTGAAAGCACCATGTGTTAAATTGTGTCCCTTGCTGCCTGAGTGTTGCAGGCTCAGGCTGTGGCAGTGTCACAATGTTAGTGGAAGAGGGGAAGATTGATACTGCTAATTAGTCTGGCTTGTATCCCAGGGGCGCGAAGTGCCACTGGCTCATTGAAGGTCCAGCAGAGTATGTCGTAAAGGTAATAAAAAGAGAAGCTGCACTTAAGCCTCTGCACAAAGAACTGTTCAGGGGAGCAATTCAATAAAGTCCTACCAGAAACATCTGTGGCACACGAGACTGTAAACTGTGGAGTTTCCAGGTCACTGATTCTTTGCAGGGCTTATTTTGTCAATTAGACATCACCTTCGAACTCCTCTGTGGGGGGCTGTGACTGTTGTAAGTGCTTGAAACTTGTAGCGACCAGGCTCATCTCAGGATAGCTTTTTCTTGAAGTCCAGCACAGATTTGAGGGTAAAGAGAAGGTGGAGACCATGTTACAAACAATAAAATCAGGCTTTTTCTCAAGGCAGTGTCAACCCCCTCAAAAACTTCTTCCTTCATACCAAAGTGTCTGCTTCTCACTGTGCATGGGCTGTCTGATACTAGTTCCCACTCCTAGTACCAGCATCTCTTAATTCTAATTGCCTATTGCACCAGGCATTACAGCCTGTGTACAGCAAGGAACCCCCCAAGCTCAGGATGAGTCCTGTTGCCATTTACATTGTTCAAAGCACGAACCTCTTTCCTCCCCTGCTGAGAGAAAACGGGAGTGGAAAACGGTGTGTCTTGGTTTCAGCTAGGAGTCGTCTAGAAAGCATTTTCTTCCTAGCACAGTTCTGTGTTTTGGATTTAGGATGAGAATAACATTGATAGCACACTGATGTTTTAGTTGTTGCTAAGTAGCGCTTACCCTGAGTCAAGGACTTTTCAGTGGCTCACGCTCTGCCAGTGAGGAGAGGTACCAGAAACTGAGAGGGACAGTGGTCAGGGCAGCTGACCTGAACAGGGCAAAGGGGTGTTCCATACCATGGAATACTGAGCCCAGTATGTAAACTGGGGGGAGCTGGCTGGGAACTGCTGATCAAGGTGGGGGACAGGATGAGCACTGGTCAGTGGTGGTGAGCAATGGCACTGTGCATCACTTGTCTCTCTGGGGATTTATTCCTCTCTCTGTCTTTTTACTGTCTCCAATTTCATTACTATTATTATTATAAATTTTTATTTCAACTGTTCTTATCTCAGACCCACAGGTTTTTCCTTTATTTTTCCCCAATTCCCTCCCCCATCCCAACAGAGGTGGGGAGGGGTGGTGGTATGTGAGTGGCTGTGTGATGCTTAACTGGCTACTTTGGTTAAACCATGACACACTGTTAAACCAAGGGGTGCTTGAGGGTATGGAGACCTTTTCTGTGATTTGCTGCTGCTCTGTTGCTGTGAGAACCTGCAGTCTGGAGTGAAAAGAAAATCAACAAATGAAAAATCCCACACTTTGCATGCTTGAAGGAAAAACTCTTGGAAGGGCGCTCCACACGGGGCACTGCCTTTCCAGAAGTACAAGGCATTGAGTGCTGCAGTAAAGATGACAACTAAAATGCCTTGAGACAAAGCTTAGACCAGCTTCATCCCCTGCAGACCTGTCTGTAGCCCTGCACAGGAAGGAGCAGTCAGACCAAGATTGCCAACAGACTGTTTCAATGAAAAACGTGACACGCTGACCAAGGGTAGTCTTGCCCAAATTTTTCCAAAATCTAGCTTTTCCCCAGCCCACAGTTAAGAAGTGTAAGTGTTTCAGTCTTGATAATTCCCTCTTTCTTGTCCACTTTGCAGCTACAGTTTGAAGACCTTGCCATGGAACTTAGCCTGGGTTGCATTTATGATGCAGTTACTATTTGTTGTGAGGAAGAAGAAAACCAGCAGTGCGAGCACTGATTGTTTCAGACTTCAATTAGAAATCCTGTTTTATCACCCAAATATGCTGTCCGGTAACATGGTACTCTGTACCCCTGGAAAGGTTTCTGCAGCAGCCTTGAGGCTTTGTCCTTTTGTCTTGCCCATCATGATGGCCAAGTGTGCCACTGGCACAGGAGATCCCACATCCTGATCCAAGGTCTTGCTTTCCTACACATAGCCTGCTGCTGTTGCAGGGCTGGATATGGGAGCGTGGCTCATGTTCTACTGCAGAGCCAGTGGAGTGCACAAGCATGTGCTGCTGCATCTGGCCCTGGCTCTGCATCGCTCTCTCCCAGGAGAATGTGAGAGAACCTTGCTCTAAGTGTCACTGAAACAGACAAATGTTCAAAGAAAGGCAGAGTGAAAGGATGGTTGTTGGTGGGTGTTTAATCCTACTGAAATGGATTCTTAATAAATTAAACTAATTCTGTTGGAAATTCATTAATGAAAAATTGCTGACCTGAGGCATTTCTTTCCCACACTTTCAGAAGGAAATATTTTTTAATTTCTCACTTTAAATCTGCTTCAGTTTTATCAGTATAAAATCTTCAGTGAAAGAAATGTTCTTCACTTTTCTTTTTATTTTTTTAATTTCTGTATTTCCAGATGTTCTTCCTACTTGGATGAAAAGAAAGCACATTGTAAAAGCCTGTCTTTTTTTCAAAAAACAGCTTCCAGGCACCACACACACTTTTGCAGAGCTTGGTATTTATTCTTGAAGTGAAAAGCAATCTTGTGCTCAGAAGTGAAGATATTTGGACTGAATTCTGGTTACCTATTCACAGACCTCTATCTCAACCAAAAACCAGAATAGTGTGATCAGGGGCTAGTGCTCTTTCCTTTTTACCAAATAAGCTGGGTAAGAGGCTTGAACTGTCTTGGGTTTGCCATTGACAAGTGATCTTTGGAAAAGTGTTCTTCTTTTCCTCTTTTTCTATTTTTCGTTTGGTCAGTGTGTATCTGTTTTGTGGTGGTAATTTAGTTGCATGTGTTTACCAAATGCTGCATGAGTATTAGCACTACAGTTCCAAAGAGAAATCTGGTTTCCATTGGAAAGGGCTATTTAAGTTAGGGGAACAAGGTTGGCAATTTTGGATCTGGAATTTTTCATGGGAGAGCTTTAAGCATCCTTGATTTTTCAAGGGAGCATTTCCCTTGATGCTTTCCAGCACAGCTTTGCTATCAGAAATTCAGATTACTGCAGGAGAGCTCCTCTGGAATAAAGTGCAAGCTTCCTATCCAGCTGCAATTATGGGACTTTCAGATGTTGTGCAAACTGAATGCTCTCTATAGGAAGAAAAGTCTAACAGCTGCTCTCCAGGTCCTTAACCTGGACATGTAGACTATTCCAGAGACACTTTGCTTGTGATGGTGACAAATTCAGTTCTCGAGTGTGGTTTGTTGGTTTGGAGTTCTGTTTTGTGCAATGAGCGGCATTCCCACAGTGTGTTGAAGATTCCTTGTAATTCCTCTATGAGAAAATTAGGATTGCTTTTATGTACATGTATCATAACTATAGCAGATTAATTCTGGTTGCTCTTGTTTTCTAATCAGAAAGTGGCCAAGTCTCTATGGTTTGGGGTTTTTTTAGAAATCTATATTAACTAAAGCCACAGGTGCTTACAGGATGACATTTCTCATCTTAAAAATACAGTTTCTTGTTCATTCCTGCAGGTAATCTCTCTGGATTTTCAGCTCCCAAACCAGTGCTGAATTCAGGGAATACCATGCTCGTACATTTTCAAAGTGATGGGGAGAATGGCTTCAGAGGGTTTAGAGCCTCGCTTGCTTTTGTGCATTTGTTAGTAGAGAGATGCTTGTGTGTGTCTAATGATTTCCATATAATCTGCAGCTATTCTCCGATACCTGAGCTTATTTTTCGGGCTAATCCTGCTGCATTCTCTCAAGGTAACTTTGAAACAGAATAGTGACTTGTAGCAGAGCTCCCTTTGCTCAATAAGGGAGGTGAATCAAGTGGTGTTTTCTTATTCTCGCTGAGAAATGAGACAACTAACATCTGCTACCTGAAACAAGCAGTCTTGTTAATTCCGTCAGTCCGATCTTTCCTTGAAAACCTCACTACAGAGGAGAGCCTTGAACCTGGGGATGGGTCTGCTATTGTTGCTTTCTACTTTCATGAGTGTGTGCCCGCTGCTGCTTGAGGAGATGAGCAACTTTTCCCTTTCAGAGGGCAGAGTTTGTTTGAGGGGACAAGCCAGAGTTACTGAGCCAAGTCAGAGCTAACTCTTATTTCCTTCCTCTCACAGAGGAGGCAGGAAGAGAAGGTTCAGGATTAACTGCACTGATTTGCATCTGAAGGATGTCCCCTAAGGTAAAGAAATTAAATTTGGCTCAGTTGATTTGGTCTGAGGCTCTTCCCTTTAACATATAAGAGGATTATGCACTGAGGCAGATGCTTTCTGACCTCACTCCCTTTTTCGTGCACTTGTGTGGATGAAAAGTGACACACAGGTGCTCCATCACTCATTATCCATACTTGTGGGATGTCCTCTCCATTCCGGTTGCCTGCACTTCCTACTGGGAGCAGGGACACAGGATAGAGTATGGGAGAGATCCTCTTTCAGTACCTGACCCTCACTTGCTCCCTGAAGGAGCTCCTCTTTGGGATTCAAGTTTCCATGTGCTAATTTTTCCTACCCCCACTACTTCCAGACATAGTGGACAAATTTTCTCCCTCCTACATCTTTGGCCTTGCTGCATCTATGGTGTGAAGTAATCTAGGAAAACAAAAAATTTGCCTGTGAAAATATGGAGACTTTTCTGTCTCTCTTGCAGACACCTGTGTTTTTTCCCCAGTTACTCCTCAGTGACTGTTCAAACACATTAGTGGGGCTGAGGAGGCTGTCCTCACTGCTGACCTGAAGCTACTTGGAGATGGCCAGTGTGACAGGGCTGTCATCAACCTGCCTGTTGTGTGTGGCTGTGAGTGTGACCAGCATGTTCCCAGGCCCCCTCAGCTCCTCTCCCCATGCTGTGCACTCCCCTGCTCCTCCAGGCTGGGAGCACAGCTATAAATTATATTCACACCTTTTTGTCCTCTGCAAAACCGTTCTTCTGCCCTTCCTCCATGAGCACTGATTTTCGAGATGGGAACAGCTTGGCCTTCCTTGTAGGAGATCCATTAAAGTTAATTGGACTATCTGCTATCAGAGCCAGAACTGATGCAACACAGTTGTCACAGTGAGAATCTCTTGCTCAGCAGTCCTGGGAATAAGTGACTAATTAGAGAAGAGCCAGAAGGGATGTGTGACTGCTGAATTAGGAGGCTCTATGGCTCGCTCCAATATGTTTGCTTTCATCATACAGGTCCAATAAACCCTTGCACTGGACTGTGACAACAGGAGACCATCAAAGAGCTCTAAAAGAGTCAACAGAATGGGTAAAACCGAAGCAATACCATTAAAAATGCTGACTCTGGTGTATTTGACCATGTAATATTTCTCAAAACAGATCTATATGTACAGATAAAAGTGTTGGCACCAAGGCAACCTCTAAGTAGCATAGGTTGAAGAATGAGAAATGAAATCCAGTAACTCTGGTTTCATTCAGCTAACTTGCAGTGTAAGGAAGTATGTTTTATACCTGGTTCTTACTACTGGCAGTAAAAAGTCTTAAAATCTAATAGAGATGACTGTGTATCCTCAACATCTTACTCCCTTAGTGCCAAGCAATAAATCTGTCTGTAAAAACCTTGCTGACTCTTTCTTCCTAATGGGGCAAAGGAAGAAATATATGTGGGAAAGAAGCTCAAGTGACTCACACTAGGCTTCTGCAAAACCTTAGTGGCTTGTATTTGCACAGTGAAGCCTTCACTTTAGTCTCAGGATGTCCATGTAATCTGTCCCAGTAATCTTCTCAGCTGAGTGGAGAGGTAGGGAATTTTTTTTTTCGAAGTCCTTGGACCTTTTTTTAATTTCTTTTCATGACATGTTTTGAGGTTGGCCACAACTTGTGGGATTGTTTTCCCCTCTTCCTTTACAAGTATCCTTTCAGGCTGCACTTCAAAGGCAGCTTGTTCCTCTCTGCCCTAGTCACAGCGGAGACAGGTGAAGACCATTGTGGTGCATCCCCAACTTGGCATGCTGAGCTATAACTTCAACGTTTCCCTGATGCTGCCGAAATTACATTTCTGTCAGAAGTATTTTCTTCTTCTGCCCAGACCTAACCTCAAATTTATTTCCCAACCAGATAGGAGCCGAGATAGGCAGTTGCAGCAGACATGAGCACCTGTACTTGAGAATGAAGTCTGTGAGATAAATTAATACTTCAGTTACCCTGGAGGGATCACTGCCAGGATGCTTTGTGCTGGCTTTGTTTCTGTGGGAGGCCAGGACTCTTGTCAGGTGAAGTAAAATTAGAGATGAGCGCTCTTGAAAGTGTCTGCATATGGATGGATGCCTATGGATCACTAAGGGAAAGGGGCTGGAAAGCACTTGCACTTCCTGAGACCCACCTCTGATCCCAGTGAAACATCTCCCATTGTAGCTTGCTTGAAGCTCTTTTTCACAGCACTCTTTTGTCAAGATAAACTATGACTTGAATTGTTTTTATAAAATTCTTGTATTCAGAGCACTGTTGAAGAACTGACTAATCTCCCCAAAATCACAAGGCAAGAGGCTTAGAGCAGCTGAGTAAATAAAAAGGCAAAGCAGTTCTGACTGAGGCATTGTCAAGCTGAACTGTGAGTTCTGCTCAATACTGCAATCTCATGGTGAACTAATAAATTATGTGCAATACTAAAGAGCACATTTAATCACATTTTGTCTGTAGCCTGTGCTCAGTCTTCACTCACTGATAACCCAGTGTTTAAATCAGTCTCTTCATTGCAGGCTGCTGCTGAGTTGCACCATGAGCTCTCTTCCCAGTCCCTGCAGGAGGGCTTTTCTGGGCAAATCTGATCCCAGAAGTTCTCTTCTGACCTGCAGCAGTGCAGAGGCCAAACGAGATCACTGTGTCCTCTCTCTTGGCTGCTAGGATGGTTCTGGTGGCCCTTTGGTTTGCAGTGTAGGAAATGGACCATTTACACTTTACAGCATTGTCAGATGGGGTGTTGGCTGTGACAGCCCAAAGAAACCAGCTATCTATTCAAGGGGGAGGATTTTCCTGGACTGGATGGGACTGCTAAAAAAAACATGAGTTGTCTTTGTCTGAGATGAGTCCTGAATATAATGCCTGTGTATAACATATCCCAAGTGCATTGGGTTTTTTTCTGGTAGACTTTTTAAGATGAAAGATGAAAGAATAAAAAAAATCCAGGTGATTTCCTCCAGCAAGTCTCCACTTCCTCCTTTTCCTCATACCTTCCCCTTTANTCATACTGCTTCCCTGCACCAGCTCGCTCTCTTCTTCCCCAGAACTTTCTTTCCTGCTGAGGCTACTCAGGTCAAGGTGAATTTGGCTTTGTAGTTTCACTGGCAAATGGAGAAATCCACCACTTCATCTTGGGTAATCTGAAGGGATTTGAGAGATTTCAGAAAGATTCTGGATAGCTTCAAGTCTCTTGTTTTACATGTTAAATAGATTAATTAGTCATTCTAGAGAAATGTTTCACTTTGGCTCGAGGTAGTTGCACTAGGAAACTGCTGATGCAAAACCTTTGTATTCCAGAGCTTTATCCCTCCTCCTTCCCTGCATGTGCACACATACAGCCAAGTATGTTAATAAATAGGTGTGATTGTCCCACGTTGTTTTTTAAGAGGAAAAACCTAATCGTGGGCTGAGTGTTTGTGTTTCTGTCCATCCTACGTTTCATCCTATTGCTGCCAGCAGAAAATGGAAGACTTCTGTTGACAGGAATAAATTCCGTCTTTCTTCCCTGCATGCTGAATAAAACATGCTGCAGTTAGGAGCAGGAAATTAAAGTATATATTAAAGAAAAGAGCATGTTGTGGAGCCTCTTGCAGGTGAGATGAGCACTTGAACTCTCCTGCTTTGTGCTGCAGTTGCCTGTCTTTCTTCCTTGGGGCATCTTCCTTAGTCGCACACTGATCTAACAGGAATGGTAGTACAGGTGCTAAGGGAGAACGTTCTCCTAAGCTAAAACCAGTCAACAAAACAAGTCATCATTTGTATGGTAGCCAGGCCATCCCCACAGATAAACTGGGAGCTGGTGGGACATCCCCTTGGATCTGACACAGCTGGCTGCTGACCAGTGAAGGCAGTAATGGCTCTCTGGCCAGGCAGTCGATGCAGGGAATTGCTCAGCTCTGTAGTGTAAATCTTTCTCAGAGGTGGAGGCTGTGGCAGTGCACACAGCTCTCACATACACCTTTGTACAAAAGGTTCGAAGCCCTGAGGGTTGTGAGATACTCAAAGTTTCAGTATACAGGTACTTGGCTCCTTTATCTGACCTTTATATGATTGTCTTCCTACTGTGGGAAGTAGAGGAGCAGGGATCCATTACCACTGATGCTGCAGAATTCCTGTGCACTTGGGTATGTTGCTTAAACTGCTCTCTCTCTTTCCCCCCCCCTTACCATCCTTGAAATAAGGTATTGCTTTTTTATCTTCCACGTTTGGACTGAATCTCTCATGACAGAGGGAATTACTTAATCTCTTATGCACGTACTTTGCTTAAACGGAGCTGTGGTTTTGGATGAGACATTGTCAGCTTGCTGCTGCATCTAAAACACAGCAAACAGCCTTGTCTTACTAATGTGCCACCTCCTGCCTATTAAGCATCTAAAAGTTTCTCCACATCCAGTACTGTGTAGGAGGAAGGATGACGAAAAGGCTGAAGTACCCCCGAGCTGCCGGGTGACATGAGCTTTGGCAACGAATTGGAGACTGCAGTTGCTCACGAATTGAAAGGCAATCTGTTCAGGGGGGACGTGCCACCGGCGCTGCTCTCAGCCTTGTGCAGTAGCCAGCTGGTTAGCAGGCAGCGTATGCTCTCCTTCTCTTCCCACTGGCATCCGTGCTGGTGCTCCACAACATCACACCCGAGATAAAAATAGGGCCCCCCGAAGTGGTAAGCAACAGGAGGTGGCGATGATTTCTCTCCACAGGGAAGTGCAGCACAGCCAACAACTGTGGGGACATCATTAGCACAGCAGCTCCAGGGCTGGTTAGCAGAGGCTGGAACCATGCAAAAGGCTCTTGCTCGCCCTGAAGCAGGCCTTTCTCTGCTGAGCTGCTCATCTCTGGGTGAGCGCAAAGCCATGGCAAGCTCAGTAACCTGAATGCAAAAACAAGTCTTGAACCTAGAAGAGCCTGTGTGGCTCAGCCTTTTGGGCTGTATCATCTTCCAGACTGCAGCAGCCACACCACAGTGGTGTTTCCTGCTGTCCCCTGATGCCAGCACAGGGACCACTCATTGCTTTTAACCTAGACTGTGGTGGAAGAGCTCTGGATTTTTTTGAAGCCAGCTCTCCATGAGGAAGGGCACCCTCCCTGTAACTCAGCTGGGCTGAGCTCTCTTCCACGGAGGGTTAAGGCACGTACCCTGTGTTCCCTCTCACAGGTGCTGCTGTGCAGAGCTGTTCACACCGCAGCACCTTCCTCAGGAGGCAAATGTTCTTCATCTCCCTTCTGGACTGGAAGGATTTCTACCCAGCAGGAGCGCTCAGCCCTTCCCTCCCTGCACTCTCGGTGTCCCGTGCAGGCACACAGAGACACGGCATGGTGTCAGCATCCCATCTGAGCAGAGAGCTCATAAAACCTTGGTGGGGGAGGGAGCACACTTACACAGAATTTAAGCTGCTCTGCAGAGGGTATGACTTTAAAAATTGCCGCCTTGGGAGGCAAACAACCCTATTATGCTTGGTACTAAAGGGACACACAGGTCTCATTAGTGATCTTGTTTTCTCTCCTCCTGCTCTGTAATAACCGCTCAGATGCTTCCAAATACTTCCCTGCTGATTTGGTCTCTTATTTAACGAGTGCTGAATCTGAGTGCACTGTGTGTGCATGAAGCTATAGGCTAGGCCTGCCCTCCTGTGTTTCTGGAGAATCAGGGACTTCATAGACAAAAGTATAATACTTCGTAACTCTTCTCGAAGAGCTGGTCATAAGGTTAATTAAAAAAAAAATTACATTTCTTCCTCAGTAGTGAGGGAGTATTTGAATTTGGTGGGTCTTTTAGCCGGATATGTGACCAGCTTGGTATCTGTTTATCTCTTTTCCAGGCATTGATTTAAAGCACAGCTCAGAACAAATTTCAAGCAAATCTACTTTCCTCTAAGGCCCGGTAGCTCACCCCTTTGTGCTTATAGCCTGTGTCTCTGCCTGGGTCTCTGAGGTTAAGGCAACAGGGCTGCCTTGTGATCATGTACAATTTGAGAGCTCCTGCAGGATTGTACCAGCTTGAACGCTGAGCCCTAAGAAATGATCCAACTGATCGGAATGGGTTTTAAATACTTATATGTATATTTATAGACAGATGACCTATGTAGGTTAAGCTTTTTATCATTTTGGCCTTTCCGGTGAATAACTGTGCTCTTGCTAGTGATATCAGGATCTTCAGGCTTCCACCAAGTCCAGTAATACTGGGGCAGGGGAGGAACGGGTTTAAAAAATAAGAAAAGTAAACTAAATATTGGAAAACCATTTGTCACCAACTTTATTGACCTGCTAGACTCTCTTCAATCATGGGCAGGACTGCCAGGTTTTGTGGAAAGCTCTTTACTGTCTTGTCTTAATGCTTTTATCACTGAAGTGCACATTTATCCACAGAATGTCCATCAGAAGTTGAGCTAGAAGAGCCCCAGAGATTTATATCTACTCCTTCCTCATCACGTTACATGGGAAGCACTCGTGCTCTTGGATACTCTGTCTCTGAAGGGCATGGCAAAGATTATTGTAAAGTGTCTGTCACTAACATCATTGCTGAACTGCCAAGAGGAGTTTCTTGGGATTTATGAAGAGAGAGAGGAAGAGAAGTTCTAGGTAATAACAAACGATCCGGCTGAGGACACTCAGTCCTGGAAATTTCCCACTTTCGCTTGGGCCAGTTTCAGAAAGCCCCAGTTGCACGGCTCTGATGTGTAGGCAGCCTTAAATTAAGCTGCAGAACCCAGGCTGTAAGCTTGGCTGAAGACCTTAATCCCTGTGTCAGTGTGCTGCCCTGATCCAGCAGGAGAACAGCCCTCTCAGGGCCTCAGAGAACAGTAAAAGAGACTACAGAGAAATAAGCTGCGATGTTTGGGCACCCCCTTAGGGACACTCGTCCGTGTAAGTGACTTGTGACTTCCTGTATTGTCAGCCTCATTTTCAAAGGTGAGCCCGCATCCTGCATGTCCTCTGAGACAGTGATGGTACATGATTTGCCTCTTGGAGGTGGACTGGATGACTGTGAGGCACTGAGGGATCCGAGTGTGAATGCCAGGAAATATATTAACTACCATGCAGAAGGCTGCATTTTCCTCACCTTGACCCTGCTGAGGTGCAACCCCATCACTGAGACAGTAGTCTATAAATGCAATCCACAGATTAAAAGAAAGCTAAATTAAAAACAAAGTGAGAACTTTAATGCTGTTTACTGGAAAGTTCGAGTATCTGGAGGCCTCTCTGTCTGCGTGTGTACAGGATGCTGGGCAGTTAAGTAAAATCTCGTTGGAAACGCAGAGAGGCAGGGAGCAGGAGCACATCAAGGTAATTCTATTTCAAAATACGTGGAGGAAGTGCTTTTTGTTTCCTGTTTTAAAGAGTCTGTACATAGTGTAGGGGGAAAGGAGAAAGGTGAAAAAGTACTGTATCGAGCAGCAACTTGGAAACAAAAGGAATTAACTGGAACTTGTTGGCACAAAAGGTAAATGGGGAAGGGGGAAGTAATAAGAAAAGAGTGGGGAAAAACTCAAGAAACTTGAGCTTGCAGAGGTTTTATTGGGTATGCTGAAGGTATTTCTTCTCCCAGCATCTCCTCCCAGCATTTCACTGTGGGTTTTTTCCTTCTCTGCCCTCATCCCTTTTTATTCTCCCTCTGTATGGGTTTAATTTATTGTGTTTGCAGATGTTATGCAGAAGAATTTCATCTCTGTAGGTTTCCACACTGGTTTGCTGGTAGAGGAACTGTGGTGGAGAAATCCACCACCAGCTTTTGTGAGCACTGTGGGTGAATGTTAGTGCACGTGTTTCTCCAAATATTTTCCAAATTAAGTGATGCCTCTGGAGAGAGTTTTTGGATAGTAACTATTCTGTGTAGACCTTCATCCTGTTAGCATCACAGCAGTGGTGATGTCTACTGCTCTAGAGAAGAGGCCCTATTTAACTTCTGTCTGGGTGTAGCTGAGGGCTATGTGCATGTTCATTGTCGCTCTCAGATAAGGGGAAGAAGCTGATTTTTCCCTGACACTTGAACAAGAACACACTTTTGTTACCAAATGCAGTAGTAATGCTTCCTGCTGAAGACTATTAGGTTAATGGAACATGCTAGGAATAATTTTTTTCATTAAGAAGACACCCACCACCCACCAAATCTACATTTTAGCATGTCAGTTAACTCTGAGTTGGGAGTGAGAGGACAGGAGAGGGGAAAGATAGAGGATACGCTGAGGAGCTCTTGGAGCACTCCACAACTGTCTTCCTCCAAGAGCTAATTTGTAAGAGCACACAAAAAATTCTAAAAGTATATCTATTACAGCTGAGAATAGCAGTTTAGCTATCATAACTATTTACATGCAGTACAGAGGAAAATACTGTCAGAAATGGGGCTATCAGTCAAAGTTTTGCCTGAATAGGAGTCTCACAGACAGCTCCCTGGAGCATCCTCCAGCGCACAGACTCACTGCTATGTAATAGCATTTGTTATGGCTGGCACTTTTTCAAGACTGGGTATATTAAACTAGATTCCAAAGTCTATTTATGTGCCAACATATTGAAACAGCCTGTTTTATACTTTTTTCCCCCCTCCTTCTCTAGAGCTGGTGAATAACAGAAGTTTGTGGGTGCCTGTCTCTAAACTAAATTACTTTTTCCAGAAACTAAAACACAGAATTAGGCTTTAGTATCAGAATGAGATAGAACTTTAGAATGATGCTATGACAGGGGAGGGGAGAAAGAGGCTGGAAAATTCAGAGAGTCAGAAAGTAACCAGAAAACAATTTAGTTTGCATAACAGGGGAAGTACCTATCAGTGGAGATGCAGTAATGGCAAAATGCTGAAGCTTGAAACACGGCTAAAGCAAATTTGAATTTTGTAGGATTATAATGAACAAGGCCTGGCCTGGTAGCATAGGAATGTGATAGTTTTTCTAATTGGTTTGCTATCTAATTGAACACATTTTTTTTCCCCAGATGAACTTTTAAAATGAGTATTTTTAAAATTTTGTTCTTCAGACTGTCTTCAACCGTGATCCATGTGTTTCCACGAGGGTCATATATAGGAATTGTTCTAGTACCTGGCACAGGTCCTTTTAAAACTTAATATTAAAGTTGAGTTTAATGCTCTACATTCTTATTTTTCCCAGGACAAAACCTATCAAAGCCTCAAAAATTCCCGAGGAGATGAGCTTGACATGGATGTCATCCTTCCAGACTGGGAAGGAACCATGCAGTCACTGGGATACCTCTGAGAGACACAAATGCCACCAGGCGAACACCCAAGTTCTTCTGGCTTTTGCAGCTCCCCTGTGAAAATCTGCAAACATCTGTGATGTGGCTTTTAATGAATCCATGGGTCCTTCAGTGCATGTTAGAAAACTGGGCAAGTTCCTCAAAGAGAGTAAGGAAAGCTGGTGCGTGCCAGTATCCTGCTTCCAGCAAACAGCGGACAAACCCAGCACCTCTGAGTAAAGATCTCACCACAGAGCACGTCAGAGGCCTGAACATGGCAGAACTGAGGGACTAACAATTGCAATGCTAAACTATGTCACTAAAAATCTTCTGGCACTTTCATCCATTTGCCTTTCTTCCTCCTTTATCATGCCTAGTTAGGGTAAGAGATAAATTTTCATTCATGAGGCAATACCATAGACTTCTAAACCATGTGAAAGGTTAACTTCAGAAGTAATGAATAATATGACCAAAATAGATTTGGGCCAGTATCCAGTCTTTGATTTTTTTTTCCCCTTTTTAAAGGGCATTACAATCCCTTTTGCCTTTGCTCACATTTTGATAGCTATCCCTAGGAAGTAAGAGCCAATTGTTAGATATGCCGCATTGTGACTTTGTTCTTTGCTTTGTGCTGCAGCTGCCACAGGAGACTTGTAGCCCCATTAAAATCCACTATTCGCCTTGAAGTCATGAACTTTCTGGACTGAAAGAAATCTGTCTAATTGTCATGGCCAGTTGATGGTGTGCAAAGGATTTGGACTAACCAAAGAGTTACTAGATGAGAGAGAGCTCACATTAATGCTGGGGTGAGAGAAATGGAGGAGCTTAACCGAGTTGTTTTTGCTGACAGACAAGGGATTTTTTTACATGGCACACTTCCATGCACCAGGAGGGATTTCTGATAACACTTGGAGTTATGTCAGCTAGCCTAATACCTTTCCCTTCCTAGAAATACTTTTGCAATCAAACTTGTTGGATATGAGGTCCTAATCATGGCATGGCTGTGTCTTGGAAGTATGTGTGTGTGTGTAGGATACTCTTTTCCAGACTTTAACTTGCTGGAGGACAAACTGCAGTGTGTGTCCAAAGCTGTGTGCCAAAGATAAGGCAGTAGGTCAAAGAGAGGGGGCCAAGATGGGGGGAGCTTTTCCTGCAGCTCTGCTGAGTGTGAGGAGATACCTACCTGACTAAAGAGCTGTTGGCCTGATTATGTAGGATGTTGTGGGGAAAGTGAAGCTGTGCAAATATCCTCTATACATAGAGGAAAAAGCATAGACTGGAAATTTAAACTGTTGAAACACGAGGAATAGGAATAGGAGTCCAAGAACACTTAGGAATACGAGGTTCTTCAGTGCCAGCTCTCAGTTATGTGAGACACTCCAAGGGACTTATTCCCCAGAGAATATGGATATCCTGCAGTCTTGTGAGCATTGTGTGGTGTCTTGCACAAAGGAGTCTGAGGGAGGGGCTGCCTGTCAGGGCAGGGATTTCTTCTGACCAGAGGAGTCCAGGCAGGGGGCATTTGCCACTAGTGACTTGCAGAGGTTAGAGTGGGTGTCTGTAACTATTTGTCTGTCTGAGGAAGGCCACCGTTCTGGTAAAAAGTACAGCCAGCTCTCTTCTGGCCGTGTCTGCAGCCTAACACATGAGCTCAAAGCTGAATGATGTAAGGATTTCATGTTAAGAGGTTTTTAAAGAGGGAGATCTCTTCTGATGCTGCGTTTTGAAAGACTATGCCTGACAGCCCTCAAGAGAAAAAGGTTCACATCGCACTCTGGTCTTTTTACAGGCAACTTCTGTGGTGACACTCCTGTCTGTCCCATAAAATCTTGAGGTTCAGCAGTGACAGTGACCTTCCTTCACAGGGCTGCGGCAGCCGTGGAAGGCTTTCTCTCAACTTGCTCTGCTCAGAAAACATCATCTGGTAAGTCTGTTATGATTTTGGGGTGACGGTGGGGAAGTAGAGCCTAAAGTATTGCTCTTCTATTAAAAAAATACATCTGTTCTGAAGAGAAATGGCCATTAATAAGAAGAGATCTATTTGAGATCTTGAGTGTTGATGATTGAACGCATAAGTAGTGCTCTAATTACTGTACTCATTTCCCAGTATAAACCTGTAAAAATGAGATACCGTCTTAGCTGTATCTATCTGCCCCTTTGCATTCTGCTCTACAAAACCAGAACCTCCTGTCTCCATGCTCAGTCTGTTATTGCTTCTATAACCTCTCTTCTGTTTCTTCCCCTAGTTAGGCAATAATACTGCCAGGTGCTGCTGCTACCACTGCTCACCTCCCCAGCCTCCCCCTCGCCACACGGCCAGGGACCCACACAGTTAATTGGGCTCTGAGCTTCAAGACGGAAGGAAACCTCCCTCACTTTCTTGTTTCCCAGGCAGGGGCACAGCTGGTGAGACGCGTGGACAGCTTTCTCTGTGAATAGTAGAGCTGCCTTGGCACCATTAAGCAAATTAGTACTTTGATCCCTCAGATCAGAGAAACTTGGAGCTTGGAAAGATGTGTCCAGTCTGTCTCCTCTGTTTTGTGGAAGCAAATTGTTTTGCCTTTCGAAATTTGAGCTACGTCTAATCTCCCCCCACCCCCCTTTCTTCTGTCTTACCTGTGCTCCTCACTGCTGTGTGAATGAGCACATCTGCTCAGGCAACTGTCTTGGGCTTCAAAAGTAAAGCACAGCAATTAAATTTCTCATATTAAAATGCGTCAGACTTGCAGCACCATCAGCAGAGACCTCTTTGCTTTTTCATGTGCACACGCACATTTCCAAGGTGAACTTCAAACTCTAGCTCTGAAAATGAGGAGGTACCTTCTCCATTCACATATGCCACTGTGCTTCTTTGGCTGGGCTAGAGTTAATTTTCTTCACAGTAGCTAGTAAGGGGCTGTGTTTTGGATTTATGCTGAAAAGGGTGTTGATAATAGAGATGGTTTTGTTACTGCTGAGCAGGGCTTGCCCAGAGTGAAGGCCCTTTCTGCTTCTCACACCGCCCCGCCCGTGGGGAAGCTGGGGCTGCACAAGGAGTTGTGAAGGGACACAGCCAGGACAGCTGATCCCA
>VYZQ01013928.1:66942-81768 GCA_013400655.1 Mystacornis crossleyi | reverse complement strand
CAGTTTAAAGCCATTCCTTCTTTGTCTATCACTACATAAGATAAACAGGACAAAGATGATGATCTTAGGTCAAAGGATTTCTGTTTGTCTGAGCAAGAAAGCATAATGTCAGATCTCCTTGGTAAATAAGATTTTATTATTCAGCTATGTTTAGCCACTTTTGAGTAATCTTTGTTTTGTTCAGCTTACAGCTACAGCATCTCATTTGCTTTCCTGTTGTGCTTGCAGCTTCAGGTTTGTTCCAGGTATTTTTGTTGTAATACTCATTGATTTGCTAATTGGAAAAGAGCACGCTCTAACATTCCCTGTCTTGTTTTATGGGCCAAAGCTCTTTTATAAGAGATTTTTTTATCTGCTATACCAAATGCAGGCACACACAAACATTAAGACAAAGAATGGTCTTGTGCACTAACATAGATGGGTGTGTACCTTTAATGGCAATATCTTTATGCAAATAGATATATATCAAGGTAGAAAGACCCTAACTTACCACTTTACCAATTGGAAATTAACACAGTGTTCCTTCCGTACATAAACATATAATCCGTAAATATATATATATAAAAAATTTAAAACTCTCTTCAGTTTATAACAGATAGAGGAGGTAAAGGAGTTGATTTGGTTCTAATCTTTTAGCTAGCCTAAATTCTCTTTGAAATAAGAGATGAGTTTGAGGGCGCAAGGAATGTGCAGTAGTGCCTGTTGTTTGCTGTTCTCTGAAAAAAGTTGAGCAGGTGTGTGTCAAACTGTTGTATGAACATTACGATAGGATAGTCCCAAAGTAGTATCACAATATGGAAATGGCAGAAAGGTACTAATTGTCACTCTGTTTTCTAGTGTCATTGCCTTATCTTGACCTTCAAATCGATGCAAAATGAAAAGCAAAAAAAGACACTTTTAACATGTAATTGTTTGACTGTTAGTTGCCGCCTTGTAATGTGTTCTACTGATCCTTCTTTGAGGAAGAAAGAGCATTGTTTTCCTCAGAAAATGAGATGAAGAACTTTCATTAGTTGTGGTGAAGGTTACCTGTGTTCTGCCAGAGAGGGAGGGATTCATTACACTCAGTGATAGTCTGCTCTGAAGTCTGAGCTGCGGATTTTTTGCTGATTCTACACTTGTGCCTTGCTGATGCCAGGATGGTCCAAGTGCGACATATGCAATAGATTCAAGTGCCCAGGATCAGGCGGAGTGTTACTCACTTTAAATCACGTCTGTTACTAATCCTGCAAACACCTATGCAGAGTAACTGCACGCCTCGTCCTCACTACTGGAAGCACATGCTCGGCTCTGTGCACCAGGGCTGGTCTCAGTGTCTGAGCAGGCAGTGGGTGCTTAGAGTTACACATGCAAAAATGTTCTATGTTACCAGGCCAGTGGTGGTCCTGGTGACGTGGCCAGGGTGTCACGTAAGCGTAGTTATCCCTGTGCCTAGGGGTGTGCAGGATTGGCTCTGCTCCGAGGCGTGGGGAGGATGAATGTGCTACCTGTGTGGTTGGAAAGAAAGCGCTTTGCCTAACCTTCAGCAGAATGTATTGTAAAGCATATTCTATGTGTAAAGTCTTTAAAGATGTCTTCAAAGAAGACTAGAGTCTTTAAGTTCAATCATAGCTATATTTTACTACATTAAATTTCTGTATAAAGATATATTTAAATGTTTTAGATAAATGTAAGTTACTCTATATGAAATGTTTAATTGCAATTACTGTGAAATTTACATATTTTGTAAATTCCTTTCCCTGTTTTAACCCTTTCCTTCCTCAGATATTTTATTAAGTAGTTTCTCATAGGAAGTAATCGATTTGGTTGTGGGGATGGACAGGTTGAAAAATTCTATGTAAAATAGATAATTGTATATTTTTGAGAGAAACATGCTGCATTATCAATCTTTTTATCGAAAATTTATTCTAATTTTAAAATGATTTACATATTAATATTTACCATTGGATAAACCAAAAATATATAAAGTCAAATATTTGATTTGTTGACTTGTGTGTGAAATACAGTTTAAATTAACTGAACTTGGTGTACTCAGCTATTTAATTCAGAAATTTTAATACACCTGAATTAATTGTCTGTTGGAGTTTACCAGAATGGCACATGATTAGTTAGCAGATGGAACAGCCATTTCTGCTTCAATAAGGAGAGCACCAAACCCAGACATTCCCAGTAAATAGCTTTATTACAGAAATGTGTAGTACTTTGCAGCAGCTGTCAAGCTACCCTCAGCTCAGAGCCTGATACCCCTCCAGGCTCTGGTTTTATAGCAGCCATTCGTCTCTGCTGCCAGTTTCTCTGTGTGGTGTGGCAGCTCCTGAATGCCAAACTGCTGAGCCACTGATCCCACCTCTGTCCCACTTGGTCTCACCACACTGGACCCGCATGGCAGAGCCCTGTGGGGTCTGGCAGGCCAGTGAGACTCCTGTCCCGGCAGAGGGTGTTAAAGCAGGGGTTTGGGTGGATGGAGTCAGTGGTTAATTTCAGCATGATGGAACCAACTGCAAAGGAACTTCATATTCAAGAATGGGAGGATTGGGCTTAAAATGGACACCTTCTGCCTGTAAAAGCTGTTAGTAGCATACTTAAGCTCCAAAGTAGACTGCTTGTTCTGTCATGTGTCGTCTAATCACTAACTAACCTCTTACAGCTTTTGGTTTTGGACATTACTACGTTTGTGTTGCAAGAGATCAGATCTTTCTGTGTTAGGCTATTTTTGTAGCATTTTCCACGTGGAAGTGGATTTTGCAAGATGTCTGTAGATGCTGATGATTGTAACCTTCCCCCTGCTCTTTCCTAACCATTTCTCTCCTGTATGTTCTTTCTGTTATGTATATCTACCTCATGCTTCACAAGAAGACTGTACTGTTGGTTGTGCTGGCAGCCCTTTGCGTGAGCCGCCTCGCGCCCTGTTGTTGTTTGTCATTCGTTGGGATGTTCATAGCATTATCAGATCTTTGCTGCCATGTTCCTACCTGTTCCAAACACAATATTCTCACCTTTGAATAAATAAGTATATTTCTTTTAGATGCAAATGCCAGATTTTTTATTTTTTAATCAAAGAATGGGAGAAATTTACTTGCTAATACCTGTGGCCAGTCTGAACACCCCATTTGTATTTCATACTATGTTCAGTATTTCAGAGCCTTGTGGAAATGCATAGTTGTACAGTTTTGATAACCACAGTGTCATGTCATCTTAGTCTCTTGTGCATAATAAAGTATATATCAATTTATTAATAATTGATGTCATTATTCATTTAAGTTGTATGAAGCCAACAACAGTAGATCAAATTTTATCTCACTGGCCTGTCTTCATGTCCCATAAATTTCAGTGGGAAATGTGTGCAGGATTTGGTCTTGTGTATCCACTTCTTTTTTTCTCCTTTCTGAGTTCTTTTATCCATTGGCTCTGGTTGAGTACTCAGTATCATGGCTTCTTGCAGAAACCTAATAGATAATATTTAGTTAAATGCTGCTGTTCTTCACTCTTAAGCTGAAGTCCAGAGCTCTGATCCTGTGGGCATTTAGGTGTTGCATGTCAAGACAGAGCCTCAGTCGAACTCTGCACAAAGCCTGGCTTGAGCACAGTCAAGCCCAAGGCTCTGCAGCAGCAGAGTGCCAATGGGTTGTACCTGTGGCTCCAGGTACACTGGAGACATGTGAGCAAGGGTGTTTTTATCACTGAAGGGTCTTCCTGTGCAGGAGCAGATAGTTTGGCTGAGTATCAGCAGGACAAGAATTTGAGTGTTTGCTACCCTGCTTTACTAATTTGTTTCCTGTATTTCTTGTGCAGAGTAGTCTTTATGGGCACTTGAGGGGGGGAGCAACCTCAGTGGTTTTTCCCTGGGTTATTCAGAGGTTGTAGTTATTGAATCACAAAAGAGACTTCCTTGGTAAGGGAATCTAAAATGTTTAATGATCACTTTTAAAAACCAAGGTTCCTTCAGTACAGAAAAGGCTATTAATTAGAAGCAGTCCTAAGCTTATATGCTGCCTTTGACACAATTCACAGAGGTGCAATAGATTTATTGCTTCATAACAACCATATTTCAGTTTCTGCATCAAGACAATTTTGTTTTCCTGTGGAAATGAGCTCCATAGAGTGAACTCCCAGCTGAAAGTTGCTGGAGCTGCTGTTCCCTTTTGCCTGTAAAAATTGTGTTTTGATTAAAACATGGTGTGAAAGCATGATCAGCGTTTCATATGTGGAGTTCATTTTAAAATGCAATTATTAGCCAATGAATTCTGATATATTTGCATGAGTTTTTTAGACATAAAGAGGTAACAGTCTTGCCATACTGCGGAGTAGGTATCAATGTTTTGCATGTTTGTTCTCTCAAGCATTGTGAGTGAAGCAAATGTTTTGGACGGTCAAAAAATACTAGGTGCCAGTTTCAGGAAAAACACAGTCCAGAGCTCTTCAAATTTAAACAGAATTAAATTTATCACAGTGTTCTTTCCAAGACAGTATTAAAGGAAAAGGAGACAATATTCTGATAAATTTTCACAGCTGTCACTTTGTAATTGTAAAGCAAATATTTATGAGGCTGGAAGTCTGATTGCAGCATGTGTTTTTGTTACAGTGTTCCCAAATCTCAGGCCCTGGACCTAGCCTTGCCAGTCTGCGCACATTTACACTTTGCATAAGAAATATCAAATCACATCCCTTCACCTACCCAAAGAAGGTTACAGCTCAAATTATGTATTTCTCTGTCGTTTGTCAGAAGCCCTCAGGGTCCCACTGCAGCCTGCCCAGAAGGTCATGTGCACCACTGTGGCTCCTGGCTGGCTCTGCAGCCAGTCTTGCCTGCCCATCCTGCTGTGCTGAGCTCCAAGTTTACTGTGTTTAGGAAAATCTAAAAAGGAGTTGGTTTATGGATAGATGAGGAGGATAAGCAGCACAAAAGTGTTACTCTTGCACTCTTGTTTAAATAACAGATATTTTCCATCCAATTTTGGCACATTTATTTTGACGAATTGGTAAAAAAAAATTTGGGTGGAGGCTCTTTTCCTCTGTTACTGCTGCTTGTGAACTGATGGCTCCAGTAAAGAACATACTGTAGTGACAAAAAATTAAACCAGTATTTTAAAAACAAAATATTGAGTGTTAAGCTGAGAAAGCTGATGGCATTTAACAATGCATGAAGTGGCTCACCAAGCTCTTTGTTTTGTCAGTACATTTTTTATGGTATGTCTGTCTGCAAAATCACAGTGCAATCCATGCACGTGGCTATGGTTTTCCCAGTTCTCTAAGTATTTACAGTCTAGATTTGCTTTGTAAATAGGGTGAAAGGATTAAAAAAAAATCTTAGTCTGTCCTTTATACAAGTGGGCATGTCCCATGGGGTCACAAGGGCTTGGGATGTAGTCTTTGCACTATGCAATATTTTATTAGTCCATGATCCTAAAGGTGATTAGTAACATTGGCTGTTAAGATTGAAAAATAAAATAAACAGGAACATTTAAGAGGAGCATACACACAGGGCATTTGCAGCAGGAATATTTAGGTTTTCACAAAATTTTTTTGAGTGCCAAAACATGTCACAGAAAACTTAAATCACTGAAATAAAATAACATGAAGGAAGCAGTTAAGAAGTGTCTGGAAACGGGAAGACTCATGCTTAGCCTGAAAGGAGATGGATCTGGCAGACTTCCAGGGCTGCTGTGCCCCCAGCGTGCCAAGGGCATGAGGCCTGGGATAGTGCCTGTCACTGGGAGCTCTGGCTTACAGTGGTGGGCATCAGCCAACCTGGCAGGATTATTATAGACAGGACTTGTTCTGTTAACTCTGGGGGATGGCTGTCCCTGTGACACGCCCTTTGTTAACAGGCTGTTTCAGACAAACCAGGTGTGTGTGTGTAAGCTACACGGCTCTCTCTGGCTTTTGCATTGGGAAGAAGGGCTGTGAAATATGAAAAGCTCTGGTTGGAAGTCACAATCTGCACTTGGGAGGGTCAGAGAGGGAATGTTCGTCTTGCAAGCAGGAGAAGAGGTACAGCACCAGTCCTGCCTCTGGGGAGCTCCTCTGCCGCTAAAAACTGAATCGAGGAGTTCAAAATAAAAATCCCCATCATGAATAAGAACCAGCTCCTGTCTTTCCTTGTCCAGTTCGTGCAGGAGCAGGTGGACGGAGCAGTTGCCCCACTGCAGGGCCGGGTGAGACCTGTGGCCCCTCAGGCGGGCTCAAACTGGCAGTGTGGGGCTTGGCACTGTCCCACGAGGGTTTTGCAGTGGATCTCATTGAGGGGAGGCAGCTGTCGGTCCAAGAGACAGCTGAGGGCTGCACGACAGTGATGGGCAAGGGCTGTTCAGGTGTGGATTTAAGGGGGAGCAGCTATGACCGCCCGTGTGCGCCCAGGGGGAGCTGTGAGGGGAACGGCGGAGCTGTGGAGATCCTTTTTGGACAAAGTTAAATATCCCTGTAGGTGAAAGATGCACGTGGGCTTTGGTGGGGAGGAGGTGGCTCACGTTTTCAGCCGGACTGTTAAACTGCCCTCTCACTGACCCCCCACGTGGGGAGTGATGAGGGCTCTGCAGCCTCCGGGAGCACCGGCAGCTCTGTGAGGGATCCCTGCTGCAGGAGGCACCTGCACGCTCTGGGGCTCTGGTCACAAACAGTCCTGCCCTTACTCTTACTTTGAGTGGCAAGAAACCCAAAGGTGGGGTTTGGATCCCAGTCCTCTGACAAAATGTTTCAAACCCCCTCTTAGAGCCACAGAACATGCTTGACAGGCGCCTCTGATGAACAGGGCAGCGCAGAACAAGCAGACTCATGCAAGTGCGAGGTGATGAAGGGTGATGAAGGTGGGGAAGATGGTCAGGTGAGAGAGGCAAGAGCAGGTACATGATGACAAGCACCTACATGAAGAAGGTTAGGCTGTTATTTTGATATACTAAGCTGGTGGTGCCCTCAGTTTAATAATGTGGTGAGGTGATGTTGATAATTAAGAATGGAAAAAGGAACCATGATGAGGTTATTGTCAAGTTGGTTGACAGAGAAAGTTGGGTGAATGCTGTGATTATGCGTGTTGTAACATGACTGTGCTGACTTTTTCCGGAGATGGCTGAGGGATGATCACACTGGAAAGCACGTACCCCGCTGACACGCTTTGTACCATTACAAAGACAGAGCAAATACACCCATGTTTTTACTGGCACTGCTTAGTTAATTTTTCTGTGACTTCCCTCAAATGTGTGTCCCTGAAGTGAGTCATATTTTACTACATGCTAGACAACAAGGGTCTGTCATAAACTAAGAGGCCTTGCCTGGGCCAGCTGCTGTCCCTGGAGGCCATGGAAAGCACAGGATGATCTACTCTGTGGATAGAGTGATTTCTCTGTCTTGGGTTGTGCCCATCACCTGAATCAAGGAGGCCTCAGATGTATTGGGAACTTCACAAATCTAGCTCTGGCAAGGCATTGTGAATGGTTAATTTTGCTTCCTGGTTTACTATTAGGAGTAGGGTTATGCCAAGCTGATTCCAGATTATTTCTCTATTGCTTGTTCTTGTGAATTTTCATTTATGAGCATACTCTCTCATTACAAGATAAAAATTTATAAGATGTTGAAACTCAGACTTCATACTTTTAGATTCCATGCCTTTTAGTCAATATCTGGTTAAACTACTGTGAGCCAAGACCAAATTTGCTATTCTCTAATCTAGAAGATGTGAGAAATCTTAATTGCAGTGTTTATTTGACAAATGACAAATAGTATGGCTACATAGACCAGAGCTATATTTTATAGATTTCTTGTGCTTTTACTGAGGAAAGGCAAAACTCTTATATCAAAAACCTAGGTATTCACGCAGTTATGTTTTCAATATAAAAGCACATGTATATACAAGCACACATTATTCCGTCTAGTACTGGGGGAATCCAAGAAGGGAAAGTTCCAGTGTGTATTGGAGGCGAATGCACGTGGCCATGAATAGTGCAGAAAGCATGTAGAGTATGCAAGCCATTGCTCTTGTGAACAAGCAATTTACATCTGGAAGATTTGACTTAGTTCTTCTGTCTTTCAAAATCTTACAGGCCTGGATTTTGTTGGCTTAGCTCAGGCAGTTAGTGGAGCCATCAGCCTGTGCTTCCTGCATGGGGCCTGGAGGAGGCAGCCCCTGACTCAGCACACCTTGCCTGTCTGCTGCGCGAGCACCGGGCAGATCTGAGGGAAATCCTGTTCCTAACTGAGCACCTGCAGGGGGCTGGGATGAATCTGCAAGTGCATCTTCTCTAGAGGGCATTGCTCACGCTGGCAACCAGTTCTTGAAAAAATCCTGTACTGCAATCTGAATTCTCAGAGCTTGTAAGTGCTGGTGGTGCCAGTGTAGGAATACGATGATATTATTTTATTTTGGTTTATTTTGACACAATCAGTGAAGAGAACAGTTACATGAAGGAGACCAGGGTTACTGCGATAGAAGCATGCAGCTTCTGTCTCTAGGAGGGATAACTCAAGTGTTGCCTCCTGCTTACAAACCTTGACGATTTTTCACAGCGTGGAAAGAAACCAATGTGTGTAAAACTGGAGGCATTTGCCAGGATCCCAGCTCAGTGCAACATTTGAAGAAAAAAGATAGTTTGCATTATTGAGAGTCCATATTTCATTTTTAAAGCAAACTAAGGGCCAAATTCTCAGCTGGTATAAACCTGCTCTTTCAGCTTCAGTCAAATTTTGTCTATTTACACCAACAAAGCATCTCTCAAGTGTGTAAGCTGTTCTTTAGTACCTAATAACAGAAACACAATCTGGCAAACAGACAATTTTGACAGCTGCCAGTGTACTTCAGATCCAAAGATGATTCCTTGAACTCCAGCTCTTCCCTCCTTCTTTAGACTTTTATTAAAAGCAGGACCTATTCCCTAGTTTCTCACATCATATATAATTCTTGCAATGTTAGTTCAGCACACTACTGATTTTCTCCAAACATCTGAATTTTGCTCCACATCTGTAAAGTCCTTTTCCTCAACTCTAATCAGCATTAAAAGCATTTATTCCCAACTGAAGTTCTGACAACTGTGGTGCTGGTCCTCCTGTTTGCATTTAAGTCAAGAAGGCTCACAGTTCAGATCAGCCAGTGCAAAATGCCATGCTCACTTTTTAAAAAGGCATGCCTTTTGAGCGGGGTATGCAAGGCAGCAAGGCATTAGATCTAGTCTGGCTTCAATGACTTGAGTAGGATTTACTATAAAAACCCCAAGGAAGGGTTGTACCAGGTGTTCCAGGCACATGATCACAGCACACAGAAGATGGCACTTGAGATCTCCTCCCTCACTGTGTGGCTGTGGGCTTGCCCAGACACGTGCCCCATGATATATTTGATGTGCTCTTTCTGGGGCAATGTCACTCCCATAAAGGGAGAGAAATGCTGCCAATGTGTGGAGCACTGGGCTGTGTTTCCCAGGTCACTCTGGCACTTGTGAAGATAAATGGCTTCCAGGCTGTGATGGGCTCGCTCCTGACAAGGGTGACAGTCAGCGAGGGGCCACTGCTGCTTGTATCCCTTTGCTCAGCAACGCTTGGTTAGGTCTCCAAGGAAAACACCAGCATTAGTCATACATGAATCAGCTGCAGCGATCCCACCCCTTATACACCCTGTCCACATTGCCTGTTCCCAGATGTTTTTAGCTGAGAACTACTTTAAAATGTGTCCATGCTGTGGCCAGGACTGGGCTAGTTGGCACTGCATGTGATGAAGCCCACTCATCAGGGAGGCTTGAAAACTGTTTTGTTGATGCAAGTTGTCAGGACGGTTTCTTTCTCTTTTTCCTTTGAGCTCATTGCCATTCCTGCATTGAGTGCTGTCCGTTCACACTTCCAAGTATGCTTTTGGGACAAAGCAAGCACGTCTCTATCTTGACATTTTTACCTTTGTCTTCTGGAAGTGAGTTTGTAGGTTAGGTGACTTCACTGGAGACAAAGAAGTAGCACGTGGCATTTGAATAACTGAGTATTAAAGAAATATTTCCAGATAACAGTCTGCAAAAAACCACATAGACTGCCACTTGCATTCAAGGCTCATCAAATGCCTTGGAATAGCAACCAAAATAGTAAAATCACACACTGCTCTTAGACAAGTAGTAGGTAGGAGGGGGAAATAACTGTATGGGATAAGTGTGTTCATTGTGTTGAACCCTTTGGGAAAGATTTAGAGTTTGCAGAAAGAAATGAATGTTCAGTTCTGCAAATACAGACACACGAAGCCGTTGTACAGTGCTAAAGTATTTTTAAGGAATTAGAGTTGTTCTTTTATCAGTCATCAAATTTAAGGAAACCATTCTTCATGTGTCATGGGCTGTGCTTTCACCATATCCTGTGATTCATGGCCAAAGACTAAGAAACTTAAGGGATGTTCTCTGAACTTCTCACATTCCCTAGGACTGACTGCCATTGAAATGCACACGACGTGACCCTTGACTAAAGGCTTCTAATGTGTGATTCAAACTGAGACTTGACCAGGTCTTTGATAGGAAAGCTTGCATTTTCCCTGAAACTTTTCTTTATTTTCCTGGAGACTTTTGGTGCTAAAATTAAGCCTATTTTAAGCTGATTTACTGAATTACATCACACAACTCTGTGCCTCTGGCTGTGAATTCAAATACGCATCCAGTTGAGGAAATTTCAAACCATTGTTTTATTCTTCTAAAATACTTGGTAAGTTGATGTGGATGTCATTGGGATACTGCAAAAGTCTCTCACGGAAGGATTACCCATTTCTTTTTTCTTGAGGAACTGTGGTTGATCAAAGCTATCATATAAATCTTGCAAAACTGTCAGGTGTTACTCTCCATAACACAGTAATAAGAACTATTCACTGGTGATGCTAATTAAGAAGAACATTTCTCCCTGGCAGTGGTTTTCCTTTGATGTTCCTATCAGGCCAGTGCAAACAGGCAAATGCCAGAGAGCTGAAACCTTACTGCTGCTAGTATGTCCCTGGTATCTAATACTGCAGGGCTGCTTTCCAATAAAGGCATCGGGAGTTTTCTGTATAAACTCTTGAAGCCCCAATAGGAATTTCCCCCTAAAACTCCCTCCTGCAGATCCAGTGAAGAATTGGCTCTTTACTGTTGATCTCTGTGTATGTATCTTCCTCCTCTCACAGTTTGAGTTCATTTTGCAATAGAAGCACCTTGTGTTTATTTCCTTTCTTTTTAAATCCTGATAGTGACAAATAGGTCTTAGCAACCTATTTCTTGTTTTTATTTCTGCATACTCCAGAATGCAGTGGAATTACTTTTGCAATAAAACATTCACACATTGTAAATTAGACATAGAAAAATATCTGTGTAGGCCATGTTGTCTGAGACCTCTGGAGGTTCGATGCCCATTTTATAGCAGAGAATTAGTGCTGGTTTCTGTGACACTATCCCTGATTATCACCCGAGTGAGTCAGGTACTGGTACCCAGACACAGGAGCAGATCTTGATAAGTCTAAATCCGGGGGATTGGGCATGTATTAATATATTGCTTGAGATTTATACAATCTACTTTAAACCCTTTGGGGGCAGCTCTTACCTGCTCTGTTTCATTTAGACAATGGTTCTGAAAAATGACATTCCTTGGCCAGGATGCCATTCAAGAAAGGTAACCTTGTACTTTCCATGGAGTGATGTAAACCACTCTGAGGACACAGCACAGTGGAGAGCCCAGCTCTGCCAGCAACCATGTCAGGGCATTTGAATTTTCTCTGCCTCACTTTATTTTAATGTGAGGCTTTCCTATTCACTTCAGCATCTTAAAGATGATGCATGTCTGAGAGCTGACATACTGGGGGGAGGTCTCTGCTACTTTCACTACTTCAGCAATCTGAAGGAAAATGTGAAAGGTTAAAACACTTTGCTCTAGATGTTTTCTAACTTTTCTTGCTGAAAGGTACATTTTGCCAGGTGAAAAAAAAAAAAAAGGTAGTCCTTCACTATATTCTTAAAGCATTACATGAAGAAAATTTCCCTAAAATTTTGAAATAATATTGCTTGTTCCTCTTGGTAGTTTTTTCCCCCATGCTATCTGCAAAGGCAACTTTTTTTTCAAATAGTGCTCACTTGTAAATACATAAGCTACATTAAAGAATAGTACGTAGCATAGAAGAGGCTGTTCTTCCTCTTTTCTGCTCCCGCTTCTCATCTGGTGTGTTTACAGAGCCTTTGTCACAGCACACAGAATTTGTGGAGTGAATCTGCACAAGTGTTAAATGTCAGGCTGTAAACTAAACACGCCCAGGAATGGGAGGCATCATGAAGGGATTCATGTGGTGAAGAAACATTGTTTTCCTGGGTAAACTTGAAACAACCCTGTTTTCTTGACTCCCTGTTTCGAAACTAATTGCATGTTCTGAGATCATTGTCGCTGAATGATGAATGCCATGCCCTGTAACATTTAATGAGCTTTTCACTCTTATATAGAAGAATGCTCTGTAGAGTGATGGACATAGAAAATATCCCAGCTTAATAAAGTTGATTTGTAGGTCAAGAGAATTAGTCTAGTAATCATCATTGATGATTAAAAGATGTTGAAATGCACTGAATCCCACTTCAACTGTGGCTAGTTTATTGTGAAGTTCCTCGTGCTGAAAGGAGGAAAGTTGTGTCACAGCTGTGTGAATCACACCATCCAATGAGGCATTCGGTACAAAGTATTTTCCTTTTTAGAGACCTGTGTGACCTCTGGTGTGGCTGAGGCTCAGAACTGCTCTTCCCAGCTCCCATTCTGAGGCTGACCCCCATGCTGGGAGCTGGGATACCTCAGTGTGATCCTAACCTCTGTCTACTCTGTGGTTTGGATAAAGAGTTTTCCTTATTTGTACCACTGGTTTCTTTGCCTAGTCTTTTTCTGCAGGAAGTCTGAAGTTTGGTTGCAAAATCTGCCTTTTCTTTTGTAGGGCTCTGCACTGCAGTGCTCTTGTCTTGCTAGGAATGAGGGGTATCCTGACTCTTCAGGATCTATTGAACTCCTGCCCACCATCTCCTCTTGCTGGACTGCCTGAAGCGGCTGTATTGCTCCTGCTCTGGGACATTTTGCTCCACCTCTAGCCAGACGTGTCCAACCCACAAGAGGGGCTCCTTCTGTAGACAGTCTTCTCAATTTTTAATTCTTCTGACTGCACACTCCATTCAGGCTGGAGTCCAGCACACTCAAATAAACAAAAATACTTAATAGTGAAAAAGCCACGGGCTTTGGTGGGGGGTGTGCTTTATCCATGATGACTTCTCTGAAATTAGGATGAGAAATTGGAAGAAGTGGCAAGGGGAATCTCAAACAGTTTTGGAGATTTCTTGGAAAAACAGATGGGGTTTTGAGACATTTATTTTGTGTGATGTGATTAGTGTATGCTGGGTGTATTATGGAGGCGACTCACTCGTTGCTTGGGTGCAGGGGGGTGAAAGAGAAACAAGAGAAGTTGTCTGTATCCTTGTAGAAAACTCTGAGTTTTCTTTACTAAACTCTCTGCGGGATTCTCGTTGTAACTTTTCATAGAAAACCCTCATCCTATTCTCAGTCTAATTATGATGTTACTCATAGAGGAATACATCTTCCCATCTGAACAGCCAGCATGGAATAAGGACTACAGGGGAGATAAGTAAATAATACAGGAAAGAGGGGTGAAAGGCAAAAGGAACTGTAATTAAAATCAGAACTTCTAATATATTGCAATTTATGGTTGTTTGGGGTTGTATAAATACTTTCCTACAGTGCAGTCATTTAGATATTATCCTTACAGAAATCCTTGTAGTCAGATAAATCAAGGCACAAGAGTAGGGTTCGGTTGTTTTTTTTTTTTTTTTTTTTNTTATCCTTACAGAAATCCTTGTAGTCAGATAAATTAAGGCACAAGAGTAGGGTTCGGTTGTTTTTTTTTTTTTTTTTATCCTGTAACTCTCCCATACTGAGTATGCACTAACATTCATGGTTCTACTTGGGTATTTGTTTACACAGAGTATTATGTTCATAAATGTTAATTTAATTTTTGACCATGACAGTGATCAACTTCTTGCACACCAAAACCACCAAGCACAGCAAACTGTACGTGCGGATAGGACTCTCTCCAGAGGGGAGACCACTTCATTTACATAGTCACTTTGGTGGAATAAGATTACATGAAACCATTCTAATGGTTCTCCTTCCTCGTCAGAACAGTTCATTGTTTGACTTGAAGTTCTGGTGCCAAAAGTAGTGTTTTGTTTCCAAAATATTTAAATGGGACTTCTTGTACGTGCCTTCTGTTGTTATATCCCCAGCCCAGTGGAGGGTTTGTTAAGCGGACATCGGGGGCTCAGCTGCCTCCACCTGCCCCGGGCCCCAGCTGTGTGTCCCGTGTGTCCCAGGTGGGGCTGTTGCCCGAGGACTCGTTCCTGGTAAAGGATGCGGAGGGGAGGAATCGACCATCTTCAGTGTGTGAGCCCACCTGGAGCTTGGCAGGCAAAGGCAAGGCAGCCTAAAAAAATGAATATGCTTGTTTTTTACTTTTGAGATAAGGCCTTTGAACCTAAAATTGCAGCGTTACAATGAGTATGGACCGTATGGTGAATTTGTGTCTGAGAATAAAGCTGTAGCAAATAGTGGGAGAGTGGGGGGATGGGGGTGTGAAGAGTCCTTGAACTGTCTTCATTTGACTTTTGTCAGAAATAATTTATTAAGGCTAATTCGAAAGGCTGTGGACACATCCTGCAGATGCTGAAATGGAGGGATTGCTTTAGCTAACATATGGAAAATATTTACAGACCTTACACAATGGTGATATATAAGAGTAAACAGAATGTCAGATAAGCCCTGCATTCCTTTATTTTCGCTTAAGACTCAGGAAAAATATGTGTCTCCTTGCTAGTA
>VYZQ01013928.1:33555-66533 GCA_013400655.1 Mystacornis crossleyi | reverse complement strand
TTAGTTGTTTATCTAAGCAATTCTGGTCATTAAATGAGGTTTCAGGAGAAAAGGTAAGCAGAGAAAAGAAATTAATACAGGCAACTACAAATAACTTCTGCTACAGCAACTAAATTTCTTTCATTTTGCAACTCTGAGACTATTTTAAAATTTATTGATTTGGTAAATTTTTCATATTTCTAAAAAGAGCTGGATTGAGAATACTTACCCATACTGAAATGCTTAGGAAGTACCTAAGATTTGTTAGTTTTGGCACAGGCCTGCAAAGGCAGTCTTATGTCATCATGTTTGAAAAAGGAGGACAGTGGCAAAGGGTGATTCAAGTGCAGCATAAACTTGGTTAATTTACAGCACAATCTTGGTTTTAATAAAAACCAGGGGAATTGGTACACAGTGCTGGCAGAAAGCCTGAGGCAAAATCAGATTTAGCTGTGGATATCAATTAGGAAGCACAGCCAATATTTGCCATTGCTATATTATTTTTTTGTTGCTTAACGTTTTTAAGATTGCTGAACCTGTACGTTGGGTTTGTTGGAGGTTTCTTTAGTTTTGTTTGTTTTGTTTTGGTTTTTTTTAAGGCCGGTCTGTAACTGTGTCTGAGGTATTTTTTATATGACTGTGGTGTCCTGGTCTGCTCTGAGTTCCACTGACAAACACACACCGGGTCGCTTGGTGCTCACTCATGTCAATGCTGGGTCCAATGAGAACCAGCTGTGAATGCATCTGAGCCGTCTCTGATACGGTTCCAAGTCTGGGAAAAGTAATTCCTCCCTTTCTTTGCAGACAGTGTTGTGCAATGGCCTGAGCTCACTAAATTCTTCTGTTGTTCAATAGCAAGTAACCTAGGTACCACATCTGCTTTAACGGCAACTGGCTTGTCAAAGCAACAGATGCTTGGGAGTTTTTTGCACCCTCTGCTCTGTTTATACCAACTCACCTTTTTATGCTGATGGAATTACAAGAAGTCAGTACAACTATTTCATCTTGGCCACATTTCCATACTATTTTGCCAGCTAAGTGGACCTGAAAGACACTACTTGCTGGCAGAACTCCAGGAATCAGTTTAATTCTGTTGCTGCTGTACACACAAAACCAGTGTTAGGGAGTTTCTGTTAGCTGCTTATAAACTGCTTTGAGGAAACATTTTATAGGACAGATTTCCTAAAGATGTGAAGTGGTACCATGAACTAAGGTAGCTAATTATGAAACCATATGGAAAATCAAATGATAAAGCAAGAAAAACAACCCAGGCACTTTGGTATGTGGTATTATAATGTTTCCTGAAAGGATTGAGCTTGGCTAGCAAGATTTCCATCATTATCCCTTTCCTCTTCTACCCACTACATCCCTTGGCTCTGTAGTGCTCTTGCAGGTGTTGTTTGTTGCAAAATACATCTAACCCCGAAGGAATCTTGATGACTACTCAACGTACAATAGACTATTTGTGCCAGCTGATCTCTATTTCTACTTTTGGAGTGAGAAGTTTGCTGCAGTTTTTCTTCAAGAGGTTTTTACCATCTGCCTTAATCATTTTAGTGTTTACAGGTCTGCAGTTGTTGACAACATTAACTGTATTGTTTGTTCCCTTTCCTTCTGCAAGTAGTGTGATGTAACACAGAAACACCATCTCAGCCACTTTCCTATTTCAGTATTCCAGCAAGCAATGTATTTTTCCTGGGCTGTTTATTCTCTGCAGCTGTACTCCAAGGGTCCAAAATGAGGGCTGAAATATAGAATCAGTTAATGCTTTCAAGTAGTACAGCATTAATATTTGTGCTTCATCTTCATAAAATACTAATGCTAAGATAAGAAAGTGGCCACAAACACAGTTTACCACATCACCGTGCTTACAACTTGCAATGTAAGCAGCCTGCAAGCTGGTCTATCTTTATAAGCAAATGGATATTCTAATTTCTCATCTCCTTTCCAGTAAATATTGTCTATATTCAGGGCCAAGATAATCAACTCCCTGAGTTGATAGAACGGCCCTAAGATTTGCAAGGACTACAAGCTCACAGCTCAGGACTAGCTTGGGTTTGGCAAGACTGATTATCAAAGTGAAAAAACAGTAAGAATCAGTGCCTGAAAGAGCTCCAGTGATCTTAGGGGATGTAGCCTGGAGTTACAGTTAGGATAAAAGGTAGAAAAAGTCAAGGGCTACAACTGATGTAGAGGCAAAAAGTAGCTACAAAATGAACGGGTGGCCTGCACAAGGACTTGACAGTATAGGAATTGACTTCTGAACGGGCAAAATGGTTCAGTCCATGCCTGGTGTTATACTCAGGTTTAGGTTTACCAGAGAGACAAAGCCTCAGTAAACTCTGACCCAAACCAGAACCTGAATCCTTGCTCCTGGCCTGAGCCCACGACCCCCAGTTATGGCCCAGCGGAATAAGCTGCCAGGGATCTAATGTCTGCAGAGCCTACCCTTCCCTCTCTTAGGTGCCCCATTCCACCTGGTGCTTCTAACCCTTGGAGTTCTTCTTTACCCTAACACTAACCTCAGACGTTGGCTGATCAGGATATAATGCCCAGACAAATACTGTTATGGCCCAGACAAATACTTCAGTTTTATTAATTTTGTATGGCTGATCTCTTATTTTGGTTACCCTTTTTCATACTGTCCCTGCTCAGAGCTGTGTCTCTCCTAACCCCAGGAATGGGCTGAACCTTAACTTGAACCAGGCGTGACCCAGAGGCCGTGGGTGTAATCTTTGTATAGCCCATCTCCTGTTCTGGCAGCCCTTTTTCATCCCACAGCAGTAGGAGCTGTTCTTTCAAGGCAATGAGCAGACTGGGTGGTGATCATCCAGCCCTCATTACATCATGTTCCTAAGAACAAGTACATTACAAAGAGAAGAAATGCCTTTTCTCCAGGCCTATTCTGCTTGGCAGAGAGACAGCTTCTATACTGGTTTATACTTGCTTGCTATAGCTACCTCCTGACAGAGCCTCCCCCAAAACCTCCCTGTCATGGGCAGTTTGTGTTCTTCTCAAAAAATGGCCTCTCTGATGGGACAGTTTGGAATGTCCTTTCTCCAAGCTCACTGTTTCAGAAGGTTGAAAAAGTGTGATATTTCAGGACTGTGGTTCTCTGTTCAACAACTTCATTTTAAACGTAGCCTTGAATAAATGATTACTAAGTCAAGCCCTCAGCTGGGGACCAAAGCACTGTCAAGCCCATGGAAATATGCTGACCAAATGTCTAGTACATCGTGTCACATTTTTGAGAAATGTCACAAGGTAAAATACTCATTCTTTGGCAAGGGGAGGTCTCAACCAGAAGGTGCCAAAGGAATTCACAAAGCTTTGGAAATCTCTACGTATCCCGCTCTCTAGGGAAAGAGAGAACTCGAACATGGTTTCCTTGACAGTTTACATCTGAAAATGAGAGCTGGAAATCCATCAGGGACACAAGAATTTCAACACAGTTTGTCGCCACAATTAGCACTCTGTGGAATATTGATTCTGAAGCTGTTGAACTTGTTCTCAGGGGGTCTGTTTTGTAATTTATATTGTAGGGTTTGCATTTTATAATCTAATTGGAATTTGTAAGATTTTTATGCATGTTGATTTATAAAAATCAAGGCTATGTACTGAGTTTTTTAGACCTCTGCTGTGCTAACATAGATATGAGAAGGGTTTATTCACCAGTCCAGTCACTGTTAACTCAAGGAGCAGCAGATAACACTACCTGGCCTTGGATGAAACAGCTAAGATCAATTAAGGTATAGAGGGTCATTAGAGCAACTTCTCCTCATAGTGTTTCTGAGATAACAACTGGTACAAGTTCTGATGTGAAAGAATGCACTCTATTCATCAATTGTCCCCCATACCGGACTTACCGTACTATCAGAATTGTTATTTGATAGTTTAGGACTCTTCCCCTGCAGCTGGTGGGGGGTTTGGTGTAATCACAGGTGTGTTGCAGCACAGTACTGTCTAAAGTAGCAGTGCCTGCATCTTCATACCTTCCCCACTGGTGTTCAGATTTACTCTGCCTTGGATAATAAAGTGGATTGCAGGTCTGAGGATCCTTAGGCATGCTGTACAGTACTCTACCCATCTCCTTTGTTGTGGGCACTTGCATCTGAGAAGTTGCCATAGCCTGTGCGCTTCCCAGCCTCCATGCCCTCCTCTGTCTGTGTTTGGGTGGAAAGCTGAAAGAATTTTATTTTAACAGAAAGGAAAGGTAGCTTGTGGACATTCAAAATGCACTCTGCTGCAGCAGAGTGAAATAACAGCAGTGAAGAGCTGTTATTTTCAGTGTTGATGAATTAGCCAAAACTAGTGGCAAAAAGTGGTGGAAATTAATTACCCCAGGTAAGGCAGGTTCTTTTCTTTGGATATGCTGCAAGCATTTGTCCTGTCATTAATAACATGGCACCCATTGCCTCTCATTTGTTTGTTCCTAACTGCTTCCCTCAGGCATTCCTGCTCTTAATCAGGCTTATTTCCCCATGCATTCATATGCATTTTTCTCCTGAGCTTTCTGCTGTCTTTTTTTGTCTTTTAAAAAAATTTTAGTTTGTTCTTCTTTGTTTTTAAAATTCTGTTTTCTTCCCACGACACTCCTTTCCTTTCTATCCCCATGCCCTGTTGGCTATGGCATTCAGTTAATGCTACATTTCAGGTCTTCTGATCACATCTGTTAAAAATCTTGTGATTGAGCTGGATATCATGTACTCAGGGTTGCTCAAGCTTTGTGGTGCAGGGTTTGCAGGAGAAGCTCAGAGAGAGAAGGCTACTCTAGGTACTTACCCTGCTTCTCTACTGGGTTCTGAAACCCATGTCAAAGTGTATGCTAGGAAAGAGAAGTAACTGTTATCCATTTTGGCTGTCTTAAATTTGGCATGGATTTCTGGTCTCTGATCTGCATAGCAATTACTATAGGATTAACCAAAGCTGCAAGGACAGCTACAAACAATTTATTCTTTTTAATCAAATCTGAGGATTTTATTGAAGAGGTCCCAAAGACAAAATTGAAGAGTGCTGATAAAATTACAATAGTTGCCACCATGGACTTTAAACAAACTCTTAATCAGCATGTCATTTCGTATCCCCATTACAGACCAAAAAAGTAAAGCTGGGTGCCATTTCTGCTCAGAGGGGTTTCTATCCACCAAAAAGTTCCAGAGTAGCACACAACTTAAAAGGTAAACTCTACTTATGACAATCACTCTTGTGTGTTTGCTGATTTATATCCTACTTGAGTGAATAATGCCTTGTACAAAAAATGATTGGCAGATTGCTGGTTGTCCTTCACCTCTGGTGTTACTGAGGGTGTTAAACCATTAGCAATGCTGGGAAGAAGTACAGGTTAGCCAGGAACTGGTATTTCATCATGTCACTTTGGTGGTATGAGTTTGCTGATAGCCTGCAATGGTGGATCAGGACAGCTGGCCTTGGAGAAAGTCTTGCCTGTTTAAGGACTAATATTAGGAGAGGCAAGATAGCTGTCTTGCCTCCTTCTGTATAAGAGAAACAGACCACTGGACTGTTTTGCCATTTAGGATGGAAAGTGTGTTTGGTTTATGCCTCATATAAATAATAAAAAGTAATAAAAAGACACAAATATCTCACCGCAAATGAAGCAGACAGGAACAAATTTAAGAGAAAAACAAATAGCTGACCAAAGCACATTTACCACTCGGACTTAAATCTGACTTCAGTCTGCAATAAACGGCTTTATTAGCCTCTACCCTTGATGTGCTTAGTTGATTTTAGCACCTAGGGTTTTTTTTCCTGCTTCTGGCAAAAACAAGAACCAATGAGAAAAATCGTGTTCATGAATGTCCTTCACTGGGGAGAAGGGTGCCAGGACTCCTCTTGTTCACTCTTGTCTCTGCCCAGAAGACCAGTCAGTGCTTGCTCTGTTAGGAGACGCTGGCAGGAGCGTGTGTTTCCTTGGCAGAAATGCAGCTTGTTCTATACACATACACACACACACAAAATAGTACACAATGTCCTTTTTCCTCAAGCACTGGAAATGAGCGTAATGCTGTTTCCTTGCTCAGACATCCAAGCCTGCCTTCCAGAGAGTGCTATGCCCGAGCCCCAGTCCCCAGCTCCACGTTCCACTGGCCAGGCTGGGGGCTGGGCTCCCACAGCTGCAACCTGCCAGTGCTCTGGCCTCTTGTGAGTGCTCTGTCTCCGAGGGAACTGCTGAAGCCAAGTTCAGATTCAAATAGTCTAAGTCTTGCCATCTATCAGCCTATATCCTGGTCAGTGGCTTCTGATGTCTGTTCCTTTGAAATGCAGAGCTATTAAATTTATTTAGCTACTTTATTTAGATGAAATGCTGTTTTATGGTGTTTTGTAGGTATGTGAAGGCTGTTGTCATCTCCTCACACAGTTTTTTTGTGAAAGCTTTTTTTGGCAATGGTCAACTTTGTGTTTAGGAGGACCAATTAATATTTAGGTCATGCTTTTGTTTTACACGATACTTGGTCTTTATATATGTCCTCTGCCTGTGTGTGGTTCACAAAGGTCAGCCTTATTCAGTGCTGAGGAAAACACTGTAGGCTCCTTCTGCTGATATAAGCTGCCATTAACAGAAACATATCAAATACATCAGCAGACAACAAGAGTTCTTAAGTGCTTAGGAAAGATTATATTAGTTATTGTACATATTTTAGTTATTACTACATTTCTGACCTTTATTAGACTATTACTTCACACAAGAAAACTCGCAGACCAGCCGTGCTGCACCAGTGTGGCATGTAGGGACAGCTATCTCTTTGCTCTAGGAAAAAACTTATTAAAACTAAAATCCCATCGTTTATAAGCATTTGGTTGCAAAAGGATCTACCTGGGTAATTCCTTGGGGGGAATGAATTTTTGGTCTATAAAAAGAAGCAAACGATTTTCAAATCCCTTGGCCTGATGTGTGATGCACCAGCTGGGCGACGCTGCAGGGTGCCCCCCTGGCTGTGGGTGCCAGCGGGGAAAAAGCTGAGACTGAGCAGACTACCAGGGTTTGTCTGAAGACATTTTTTCCAGATACCAGGAACTATAATCTTTCCTGGCTTCCTTGAAATGCTGAGTGCTAAAATAAGTGTTGTAGATGGAAAAACTGAAGAACACACAAACAACAGATCAAATGGAGTGGAGGCCCAAATTTCACATTTTAGGTTTTCTTCAGAAATGCAGAATTAGATTAAGAAAGGTGAGGATAGAGGTGATGATACATTGGGAAAAACAAGAGAAAATTCTGTGGGATATATATTACCCCCAAAGAAAACACACAGCCCTTATAAATCTCAAGAACAAAATATTTTTTTACTGAATACAGTAAATCAGGTTTTCAGGCTAGAACAATTTTTGAAGTGTGAGGGAAGCAACAGTTCTGTGATTTGGAAGACAGGGCCAGCACAGGATGGTGCAGCCTGCTTACCAGGACACAGCTTCCTGGGACATGTCTTCAGTCACTGATCAATCAGCTGCTGCAGTTTTCTCAGGAATCTCCCTGTGGAAGTTTTGTAACATACTTCTCACAATTTATACTGTGGTTGAAAGGCAATTATAATAACTTGTGATTACAGATTATTCTATATAGTTAACTTGAGTTTTAAGTTATAAAATTTGAGTGGCTTGGACACCACTTGCAGAGAAAGTGCTGCCTCCCTAGAGGTCAGCAGAGGTGTGGGAGCTGGAGTTCCCCCGCTAAGTGGGAAGGAGTATCTGGTGCTGTCTTCTCAGACTCTCTTTGGAAATGTGCTGTTCCAAGAGCACGTGAGGCACGTTAGCCCTCAGCACCCTGCAAAGGCTATCTTCTCCCTTCTCGGCAGAATCTCTTGGAGGGCGTGTGTGAAGGTAGATATGTCCATGCTGTAATTCTTAACTCTCTGGGATATGTGCCAGAATACTGCAGGGGTGCCTCCAGCTCTATCCTAGAATTTTGAAAAACTTTGAAAAGAAAACAAATGTGAAAAACATAAACTCTACAGTATCTCAGAGGAACCTGTTTAAGCCAAAATATTCTAACGGAAATGAGGCCTGGGAATGCACAAGGTATTTGGGTCACCTTCTATCCTGACATTCCTTCTCTTTCACTCTTACCACAGCACATTTCCCTCCTATATGAAGGCACTCTGTCAGCACTTCATTGCAATTAGCTTGGTTGCACTGCAAATGGCTTTTAACGAGGCAGTTTAATCCTGCCTGGTCTCAGGAGTGTGACTGACAGCAAGGAGTTTTGTGGAATAGATGCAAAGATACGGGGCTTGCAGGAAAGCGTGAGTGTCGTGTAAATAATCCTGTGGATCTGATGCATATGTTGTGGAAAGTGATTCATGCTAGAAGTTTAATTTGAAGCGAACAGGAAAACAGAATTATCAGTGCCTTGAATCTGATGGTTGCTGAATGCTCTCAGTTCCCTATGGAGCTTGAAAAGTTGGTTCTTGTTGCTTGTTATTGTTCCCTTCTTTATTCAGTATTCTCCTGTGAGGTTTTATTTTATCTTTATTTATAGGCATGGTTTTTGTCTGGGATATTAATTGGAACATTTGTTATAAATAAGACACACGTGTGTTAAGCATGGAGGCTGTGTACCCACAAGGGCTACAGGGAATTTTAAACAGAGGAGTCAGGAGTGCCACAGCTGCCCTGGACTAAAGCTCCATTGGGTAGGGACAGACTGCTGTGCATGCAAGGCAGCTCTCTGGGGGAATCTGCTGTTTGCTTAAATTGATGTTTGGGAAAAAATTTGTTTCTTGGGAGAGTGTTTGTCAGTATGAGACTATCAGACCACACTGAGGAAAAATTAAGGGAAAAAAAAAAGGATGCTTCTTTCCCTTTGTTTTAAGGGGAAACAAGTTTATTTTCAAAAGCAGAATCAGGTCCTGAAGGCAGGGCTATGCTCCATGGGACTGCATATTTTCTGCACCCCTTGGCTGCACCAAGATGTCCAAAATGTTAAAGGGTTCTTAATCTGACATTGCTAATGCTAATACGAACTGACAGAGTGCAACTTTTCTCTCACTGAAAGTCTCTTTTAATAGCCTAGTGCAAAGCCCTCTAAAGTCAGTGGAAATGTTCCAGCTAACCTCAGTGGGCACTGAGCCAGATCATACATCACGTCTGTCCCAGTCACCTGCGGACGTGCATAAATAACATGCAGTAGAACGTGCTCAAACTGTGCAGCACAGTTCAGGAGTTTTCAGAACCTCTAACACCCTTCTTGTAAGTACTGGAACACAATGCAATCCTTTTAAAAAACATTAAAACCCCCCAAAACTCACTAGTACACAACAACAACAAAAATACCCACAACCAAACAAAAAACCCCAAAAAACAAACATACAACGACACCAAGCCAAAAAAACCCAACCCCAAAACAAAACCCCCAGAATACAGAAGGCAAATCCTGAAGGTCTGCTTCTGAGAAACTCTCCTATTGTGTAAAAACCGGAGTCCAGAATTAGTCCAGAGAAGTTCTATGACATTAAAAGAAAACAGAATTTCCTTCTATAACACAGGACATGAGGAGCCTGTGGGCCACTGTATTTGGAAAGAACAGGTATATAAGCAAACAGATTACAATTTATAAACTTGCTCTCTACAGTGTTCTGAAGCTGAAGCCACCTCTCTGGGCAATAAAAATATATAACTCTTGTGGCCAAGAGAGGTAAAAAGCAACTGGCCTGGTGTTTTACTTCTCCTTCAACCTTCACATTTTAAAAGGTGGTGCCTTGTGCTTTGATAATATTTTTCAATATCTTTGGCATTATTTCAGACTTGTGGTGCAGAGACCCATTTCATAAGATGCCTGTGACTAGCTGCTGATGAAATCCTTGTCAGAATGATGTCATCAGTCATCATTAGAGATGTCAATTTTTTGACTCTTTTGAGGTTATTCTGATGATTCTGGCATATAAGGAGTCTGAGGGGGCAGAGAAGCAGCCACACTCCTCTTCTTTCCCCAGGATCTGAGCTCCTTTCCTGCTTGTTAGCTGTGATATCCCCTTCCTCTGGATCCTGTTTTCCTTCCACATGCTGCTGGTCTTCTAAGACCTTTCTCCCAAGTGCTGGAGATGCCCGCTGACAACTTAGTCTTTTTAAAACCTCTTTGCATAATTTTCCTGTGCTGGAGTGGAAAACTTCACTACATTAATGACAAGCTAATTTTCAGAAATAAGCACATTTTCCTTTCAAGCCTCTGCTGGGAGAAGGTGAGAGTTCGTATTTTCTTCAGCTGTTATAGTCGACTTATAAGTCTTTTTACTTAAATAGCTTGTTTTATTTTGGTTGCCAGAAATTTACACATTCAGAGCTGTGGTAATACGTACAAATATTTACAGATGGCAACAATAGTTGGAATAATGTCCAAACAGCCGTCTTCACAGCAGTTAGCAGGGTATCCAGAAGAACTGAAACTACAAGAGTGTTTCCTAGACACAAGCAACAAGAGACAAACAGCTTATTCAGTGGAGATGGTTTATCTCCATTACAGTTTAGAATTTGCTTTCTCTATTTTATTAGTCTACATTACTGGAAAGAAGTGTTATCAAAACTAAATTTCTTCATTTCTAACAGAGCCTTTTGCAGAGCAATTTCTTATATGCTCTGGATTAGACCAGCTCAGGGTTTGAGAAGAGTTAATGCTTGATATCTCACCTCATATTTTGTGAGCTTTCAATGAGATAAAATGGGCATGCATATGTAGCTGGTGAGGCAGCTTCTCTCTGCAGCTAACAAGGTATGGGCTTCTACACATGGTATCTTCTCCACAAGAAACAGGATTACTCTAAAGAATCTACCTCTTCTATCAAGGTACATAAAAGAATTGGCAAAATTTCCTAGTCTAAAGCAGGTCCTCATTTCTCATCTCTTTTAAGTCACCAGTTGCACACACCAGCACAGTCTCTGGATCAGTTCCTATGGAGCTCAGCTCATGGTGACGGTGATGCTTTCATCAGATGAGAGACTCTGCTACTGAGACTGGGGAAAACCTGCCCTCGTGTCAGTTCCTGCCCTTGCACCAGAACTGGTGTTCATGTACATGACTGTCAAGCAAACCACACCACAGGCACGTGCCAGAGTGAAAACTAAACATTTGGGGCAGAAGGAAAGGGAGGAAAATTAATTTTCACCCAGATCATCTCCCTGATTTACCTCATGATTGCACTGTTATTCCTACTGGTAGAGAAGGAAGAGAATGTAAAATTGGCTCTTGCGACAGCGGCCTGCCAAGCCAAAAGTGTGAGGCAAGCGTAAAACCACTGCCCAAACCCCAGTCTGTACAGCTCTCACATTTGGCAGGAGAATCAGATGCACAGTTCTCCACAGCCTTTGGTTTGCCATTTTAAGCATCTGGTTTAGTCCAAAACAGTGAATGAAAAGTTGTCCTGTCACCAGTTGTTACTATGAAGAGTATGTGGTATGGAATTCAGGCAAAATATTGACATTCAAAACAGTTTCAGATCTCATAAGGGCCTAACATGCTCTGAGGCCCTAAGTGTATTCTGATCTGTGTCCACAAAAACCATGAGATGCCTCAAATGCTACTTGATTATTGAGTTCCATTTTTAAGGCCTTGTCCCTTTACCTTCCTGGAGATGAAATTGTGAACAGATACTAACAAGAGCCTGATAGCTGCAACCTGAATGAGTCCTGAAAATATAATCTCTCTTTCTAGAAGTTGTAATAAGCTTCCTAAACAGGCTTCCCAAAACCAGGTAGTTCAGTTCGTCAGGAGGAGGAAAGTACTTGGAATGTGGATACGGCCACATACTGAAGTCTGTTATTTATTCAAAGTGTATTGCAGCACGGCTGACCTAACTTCCATCTATTTAAAATTCCTCAAGAAAAGTCAAGCTGAATGTGTTAATGGCTAGAGCGGTGCACTGAAGCCATGCCTAAAACCAGAGAGCAGCACGGTGCTGTGTGGTGGGAGCTGGGGCTGCTCTGTAAGTGCTGCACAGAGCTGCTGCTGCTGTCTGGGGCCTACAGCGTGCCCAGGGCCTGCTGACTGGGAGATCCCAGAGGCAGAGTGCAGACGGTGGCAGGGTGTGCAGTGGTGCCTCACTGCCTTGCTCTCCGCAGCACTAGTGCCAAGCTCTCCTTCGATTCTTAAGACACTACATTAGGTAACATGCTGTGGGGACAAGGTGCGCTTCAATGTCTGAGCAGAGAACAGAAATCACGGCTGCTGAAAAGCTTTCAGAGATAAAATGGCCTCTAAAGCGAGCCTTGTTTGGGGAGTGAAAGATGCACCTCGTGATCAAATGAGGTGACCCTGCTGTTCTCCACGCAGCACTTGATGACAAGTTGTTGAGAGTGATTTCAGCCCTAAGATGTCTGTACAAAAGTTTTTTCAAAGATCCCTGGCCACTTATCTTGGCAAATCCAGTCTTAATCAAGTTATGAGAAATATTACTTAACCTAAAGATGTCAAAAAATTATTTGTGTAGTTAAACCAAAATGATGGATGAGTAAGAGTAAATTATGGCAAATAACCATGTTAAATGGGGGTCAGGTTGCTCTCTTAATCAAAAAACTTTGCCAAATATATACTAAAATAGGACAGACACTTGTAAAAGTATAAATAGTTTGTTAGTTATTTAAATAAAAGATCCTTACAAACCTTATTTGGTATGATTCTTTGATAGTGTTTATGAGGGGGGTTTTAATAGCAGGATTTCCATTGTGATTTTTCACTAGTGAAAAGTAATTTTTTTTTTCCTGGCAAAGTAGATTTTCCCTAAAACATCTGATAGAAAATATACTCCTTTGTAAATTTTGAGATTGTAAACACCTCATACATGAATTTTAGCACTAAATAGATAGTTAATTAGAAAGAGTGTTGCCATTTGCAGCTTTTTACTAGATATTTTGTTGCCATTTTGCAATCGGCAAGTTCTGAATCCCTGATAAGAAAGTACTTAGATATGCATGGAGGAGGGGGAATGTTCTGGAAGAGAAAGCTTACAGTCTTTTGCCCAAACACGTTCTTCGTGCATGCTTGTATTTGCAGAACAGGGTATGTTCAGAATGGATAAGACAGATTTTGTAAAAATGTAATATTAGAGAATATACATAAGAAAATGCAACATGAATATTGAGAGCAAATGTGCACATTTTCAGTCTCCCTGATCTTGTGGAATTGGGAATGCCTATATTCATGTCTTGCTCCATCCTGTTATGTACAATTCACAATATTCCTTAAAAAGAACCCCACAGAAAAGAAGATACAAATTGCTGTCTAATAGTATGAAAGTCCTGCATAAGGAAATTTAAGAACTTTATGAAGTGAAAAGTAAAGTATAATTACATTTTGGACACTTCTTAATATGTGGGAAAGAGCAGAATTCTTTGATTCAGTTTTGGTGCCATAGGTGTTAATACCACACAGCCAGTGTAATTACAAATGGGATAGGATGGGAAAGTGGTAAAAAACCTAGCATGAATGAATAAATCAGAAAGCATCCCTGGTGAAAAGATTAGGCAACGATTGCTCACCAGGTTAACCTGAATCATCTTGGTTATCCTATGTCCAGTATATATCAAGTTTTGGCAACCAGCTTAGCTAAATGAGAGACACTTGGGACAGCAAATGTCACATGAAAAAGGTTGTGTTGTGTTAGAGAGAGATTAAAACAAAGGTTCAGTAATATTTTCAGCCGATCTGTGTAAAAAAAGCAATTTGGCCTGAAGTATTGAAGGCTGAATTCTCTGGCTACAGATTTGAAAATAGTACTATATCCATATAAGTTTTGCTGCTATTTTTAGTATTCTGATTGTGTAATCTGTAGTTGTGATGGTGAGTATTTATGTGGGTCATATATTTGGCTTTGGTGGAAGTGGGAATAAGTTTTACCACTGCTGTCAACTTCTACTTTCTAGTTTTCCTCTTTTTGTCCAACTCGCTCAAAGCATCTATGGGAGTTAGGTGCATATTGTACTGAGGCACAGTCACAAGCATAGAGACATTCATTTCTTTCTGGATGTGAAAATGGCCTACTCTGAAGTGATTTCAACTACACAGTAATAGCTGGAACTATTGGAAATGATCGAATCTGAGAAAGGATTGAGCCTTGTGTTCTCCAGGCAAGGTCAGAAAACCAACCAGAGTCCCAGCTGCAAGCCACCAGAAGCTAGAACCATGAAATGAAACGGGGGCTGCTCACTTTATTTTACAAAGGCTCCATCCTGACCTCCTGTCTGTCTGCCCATCATAAGGAGTAATAAGATATAAAATTATTTTCAGTTGAAGATCAATTCTATCCATACAGCCATAAAAATATGGAGAATGTTTCATTCCCTGAAGTCACCCAAGAGGAAAATGAAGCTAGCCAAGAGCTGGACTGCCATCTAACTCTAAGCATAATACCCTATAGTATTGTTTCCAAAATCTGGAAGTATTCCAGCTGTGTGATTATATGAGTCCAAACGATACCTAAGCAAGTCAGTCAATAAAGAGATTGCCATAGATGAAGCCACTAAAAACATGTCAAATAACTGAAAAAGGACCAGTAGAAAATGGAAACAAAACAAGGAGTGCAAAACCATAGCAACAGTCAGTGTTTCTGGCTACAATGGGCTTGTGTTAACTAGAAATAGAACTAAGTAATGCAAGGGATCGGAAAATAAAAGATAAAGGCAGTTTCAGTACTTTCTGTTGTAAACCATGCCATTTATGGAGTAATACAGCAGAAAGCAGTACAGTTTAAACAAACAGTGTAAAAAGATGAGAATAGATAATTCTGTGAATGAAATGCATTCTACATTTTAAACTATTCAATGAGAGAAAATTCAAAGTGTTAGCAGTTTTTTGCTCAAAAAAGAAAATACTGCTGATGCAAGCAGATTGTGCAGGATCTTTCCTGTGCAAACATCTGCAAAATAATCAGTCATGGTTAAATGGCAGTCTTTAACTGGTGACACTGTTTATATGAAAGGCAGCTTCAGTGCTAAAGCCTTGTGAAATATAATGGCAAAGTGAAATGTCTTTTTCAGCAAAAGATGAGCAATAGTTCCAAACTTGTAATACTTGAAAAATTAGGGAAAAAACAACAAACCTGAAAATAGACAACAGAAAAGAAAGTGAGCAGCGAGATTTTGCAGTTCTGTTAATACTTTTCAAGGGGTTGGGAGTTTGCCAGTGCAATGTACTATTGTGGCTCTACTTCAGGAGGTTTTAAAGCCTGAACATACCTTATACCTGTAAGTATTCTCAAAGAGTTGCGGTTGAGTGTGTGGAAATCCAGCTGGGTGCTGATGCCATGCTTCAGGCTTTCTGCTCCCAGGTTCCCTAATGTGTCTGTGGGTGGATTTCTTGCTATTTTATGTGTGCTTTTACGCATACTACAGATAGTCTCCTTGTGGGCAAGAAATTTGGGTCTGCCTTACGGGCTAGCAATTAACAAATCTTAGAGGTTTCTACTCCTTAGCAGTTTTGGTAGAAAAAGTCAAAAGTGGGTTTGTGGATAAATAGGAGATAGATGTATGAGGAGATCAGACCCAAACCCAAGACCTACCAGGTAACATGCAAGGAGAAATGGATCAGTTGTCTAACTGAAGGGTGTGTTGAGTAAATGAACATGTTGGATGGGGGAATAAACAGCTGGGACTCATTTGATTGTAACACTCAAAGCACCAGACAGTAGTGTCAGAATTTCTGCATAGCCAAGAAATCCTCAAGAGACAATGTTCATCCGCTGACTTAAATGAAATAGTGGGAAGAATAGCATCAGCCAAATTAGTTTAACCTAGCTTTGTTCCAGTGAATACTATTCGATGAGGCAAATTCTAGAATATTCACTATAAGCAAATTGTTTGCACAGCATAAATCATGTCTTTTCTTAGTGTTCTGCACCCAGTGTTCCTCTGGACACGAATGTAAAGATTTGGTGGGGACACAATATGTTTTAAGAAAACATTCCAGAAACACACAAAAGCAGCATGCTAAAGCCAATGTTATATCTTTGGAATTGAGACAGTGCTCACATTTTAAAATCTTTGTTTAAAAATAGGTAGATATCATTGATACTGGAAAAGTACAGAGATGGGAAAGCCTGAAACAAACAGGAAAAGCTGAACAATTCTAGTCATGCTAGCACCCTGCAATGCAGAAGATGCTTCTCACATGTTTACTTTGATGTGGAATTCCTTGCATAATAATGTAGGCAAAGCTGTTTTGCTATCTTTTCAAAGGTGAGCATGGATGGGAAGTGAGCTGGTTTTAAACCACCTTGGCAGTGTTGTTATTTTATCAAAAAAAAATCAAACTCTAATCAGCTATTTCTGATCTGAACTTCAGACTTCAGCACCAACACAGCTGCAGTTGTAGAACCAGTAAAAGAAAGATTTCCAAAAAAATATGATTTCAAAAGCATTGAGCGGAACAGAAGAGATAATTTGTATTTTTAAAAAGTGCAAACAAGGAAACCATAGAACTGTGGTCATATATGTCCTCTATATATGTATTAGGGGGGTTTTGATGCGTCCTTTTCAATGGCTGTGTGTTATCCATGAATTTGGATTAAATTAGCTTGAAAGTATAATTTGATACATTTGGTCTTCTAGTAAGGCCTATTAGAAAAAATTCATCTCTCTCCCACACCCTACGCCATTCATCCAGGTATTCTTCTAATAGTTCATTATCCCCTGGGTTGTGCTCGTGCAGTTGTGTGATGATCTGCCCCTCTCTGAGGGGACACAGTGGGTGCTCCATTGTTTCAGTGGTTCACTTGGCAGCAAGGTCAAAAAAGCAGCTGTGCCAGTGTGAGAGAATGGGGGTGTGGGAGCGCAGAAGATGTTCTGCAGGAGGGATCCTCTTAAACCAAGAGTGTTTCTGGAGGAAAGGTATTTTGGCTGCATCCTTCAGGCATGGCATCTCAAGAATTTGAAGTCTGTAGATTACTGTCACAATCTACAAAGTAAACATAGTGAAACCTACAGTTGATCACACCATGCATTTCATTTTCTCAAGTGATCCTATGAGTGATTTGAAGAAACTCAGTAAAAACTGTGTGCTGTATTCCGGCCATAAGGGTCTATGGGATTTCTCTGTAGGACATAGGGATTACCCTTCAATTCCCACCTTATTTAAGCTTTAATTTGAAACTGAACAGTTGATGGGAACTACAGACAGCTCAGTCAAATCCATTCTCGAAGAGTCTCAGAGCAAAGAAATTAAGAGATTAGTCACACCAGCTTGCCAGGAGGCTTTGCCTTATATGTCATACAGGAACTGCAAAGAGGAGCTTCGGAATTATGGACCTGTGCACAGCTATAGAAGTACATGAACAGCAGCAACAGCAGAAGGCCCAAGTGAGTCAATGCTGAAGTCGGTGTGGCCACACAAAGCCAGGATCTGACGGCTGAAAGATTCTGTCCCTGCTCTGTACTTCTGATGCTGCTTTGTACTTCTGATAGGAAATACACCTTAGGCAGTGCTGTTCTGTGATGGCTGGGTCACTGTGTGCTCTGACACGTCTCTGCCTCGAATGTCTTGTTCCAAAAGGTTTATATTCAGGAAATCTTTGTTTATGAGTCATCTCTATCACCTAAGAGGAGGTGGCCTGCACATGGGACGCTGTACCCTTTTGCAGTGGCCTGAGCTTGGTGATAAGATTTGGAGAGTTTGGATGGTGGTCCTGGCTTTTTTGCATCTCTGAACTCTTCTGGTTGTGCACAACACTTTTGGAGAGATGGAGGTTCTGTGAAGAATGTGCATGTGTTACATATGTGCCACAGATGGGTTATAGTAGCCTAATCACCATGAGAGGAATGGGGAAACAGACACAATTCTTCCCATGGTAGCTGCTGACACGTAGACGTGGGGAAAATGGGATCCCTGATATATGCTGGTTTCTTGTTTAATGTATTATTATTGTTTTTATTATTATTATTTGGTTTAGAATTATAAACATCAAGTACTGAAAAAATATTAGATTTTTGTGGGTTTTCCCTACACAAAAAGCCCACAATTCTCTGTGTAGTGTAACATTGCTTTCCTTCAGAGCAACTGCTGTCAGGAACAATTAGTACGGCCAAGTATTTCCCACTGCCTCCACCCAGTCAGGAGGTTGAATAAATCTGATGTAGCCTGCACTCAGATAGAAGCAGGATACTGAGGGAGTTTGGGGGTTTTTCCTCCTATTCATTGGTAGCTCAAAGAAATAAACAAACTTGTTGAACTTAGAATATCTAATTGATACCAGCTTCAGAAGTGCAGAAAAGGTCTAGAGAACCAAAAGTTTTCCTCCTTGATTTTCCTCTGTGAGACAGTAGATACAAATCTTTTCATTTAGAATTTAAATTTTTTGAATGCTGATGATTATAAAAATCAATTATACTCAGGCAAATTAAACTCTTCCCTATGAGGACCTTTGGATAAATCAGGATTTTTTTTTTGCTCCTGCAATGAAAATTTCCTACTAAGACACTGGCCAAAACTTCTCATTTCCAGATTTTGGACTAGGGACTTGAGCTGCCCCTAATCTTAGCAAATATCTATTTGATAGAATGCATCCTCAAAGGAAATTAAGGAAATTTAACTGAAGTAATCTATTGCAAACATACATTGACTACAGGATAAATGTTCAGTGCTAAAGAAAATCAGGCCTGAGGTTTTGCAGCTATTCACTGGGAATCTTAGCATGATACAAACAGATTTACGTTAAAAGCCAGACATATAACAGCTGTGTTGTTGGAAAATTAGGAATCTTATTCTAAATATTTTAAGCCAAAAGAAATGTTTTTTAAAATCTGCTAACCTTCAAAATTGTCTCATGAGCAATTTCATTATCTTTAAGGGAACAAGGACTATTTAACTGTTTCTAGATCTTGTCCTTAACTGGTGACATATTTATATTCCTAATTCAGGAAGAAAAAATTAAGAAATTCTTGTACTCTAGAGATTATAATTGAAGTTACTGGTGTCATAAAAGTAACTATTTTCAAAATATAAAAGCCCCCTATATCCTCCAAAAAACAGAGAGAATTTTGTTTCTAACTTTGGTGAAACCAACAGATCCAGGTATTTCTTAGAGTTTTTAAATTAGTGAACCACATGTCTTGGAGTGGAGGAGTGGACATGTGTTTATCCATTTCCACTGAGAAACGTGACTTCGTGATTTGGTGCAGCAGTTCAGCCCAGTTCTTTCAGGGACAGGGGATTTGCAAATATTTTCTCAACAGTATGTGGGATCCTCTGTGGAGTTCCTCATTGCTTAAGGCACTCGCTCCATTTCCACGGTGCTCTTGAGTGTTCAGAGGGCAGGTATCTTGCCAGGGTCAGCGGGCCTGTCCTAACCCGGGATTCTAGGGCTGGGCAGCCTGTCCTGAAGCAACATCTCCAGATGTTTGGAAACATTTGGGGTCCTTGTTGCCAGAGACTGAGAACAAGGCAGCTCTTTGTAGATCCAGTGCTCCCAAAAGTAAACCCAACTCCCCTTTCATTGCTCACAGCAGACACCTGATTAGAAATCAAGCAGCTTGGAAATATTTGGAGCATAGAGAAGCTGCGATAGGAGTTAGAAGAGAAGGATCAGGGTAGGCTGACTTTTCTGAGTCAGGTTCAGTTGGAATCCTACTCTTGCATGTTCTGCTGCAGCCCAGTGAGGCACAGGCGATTTGACAACAATGACCACTTAAAGGTGCAATATGGTGTCCTGACCTATTTTAAAATACTTGATTTCAGCTGAGCCCCACTCTGCCGGCTCAGCAGGAGGCTTGCTTTAATGCCTGCCTTATTTTCCTTTCCCAGACTAACTCTTTAGTGGAATAATTACTGTACAAACTCCAAAGCCCAGCAAGCTGCTCTGCATTCCAGTTTCACAGGAAGTAAATTCCGAGCTTGCCAAGTCTTCTCACTCATCTGCGGCTGCTCGGCATCCCAGATTCCTAAGTCTGTTAGCAGGGGGTTACGTAACAGGCGCATGCCGGGTCTGTGACTTTTTATATAGAAAACCAGAAATGAATGAGTGTGATGTGGCAGGAAGCAGCTTGTATGAAAGGCCCAAATGGAGATTGAGAGATGAAGGTAATATGTTTTCAATACTAAGTTAAAGCAATTAAATACTCACTTGAGCAGCAACTCTAAAGTCCCTGAGGCTGGTGTTAACAGGTATAAATGAAGTAAACCTCAAAAATTGCATGGTCAATTTATTTGACAGCATGCGCTTAAATTACCCTAACAGCTGGGTTTAAAAACTGTTCTCTTAAGAGAGGGAAGTATTAAGGCAGCTGTCTTTCTTTTTGGAAACACAGTGATAAAGGCAATAGGATTACAATAGTAACAGCCTCCTGCAAGGAGATGAGCAATTAAGGTTTGAACCACTGTGTTGGGACCCCGAGTGCACCCACTGGCCCTGGGGCTGTGCTTGAGCTCAAGTTTTGTCTGTGAGTTTGCCTCCAGCTCTGGCCCTACCTCCTGGATGTTTCTTGGGTCTGCATTGTGGTCTCGCTTCCAGCTCCACCTTTTGCTACTGACCCAACCCTCTGCATAGACCCTGGACCTGATTTATATCCCTTCTACTGTATCAGGGACTGCGGATGTGCCAGCACCCGGCTCCACCTGTCCTGGTCACACGTGGCAAGACTGTGGTTTGTGTGGGGGGGGGCTGTCTGCACTGGGCCACCTTGGCCTTTGCCTCACAGCCCTTGATGGAGCAGCCCTGCTCATGTTGCTCTTTACTGGCCTTCAGTGGCACTGCCTCGCTGCTGGACCGCAGCTGATGCTCGTGCCAGAGGCACCGGACGGTGTCCCAGGGCGAGACACACCAACCACAGCAGTGTGGTGCTGAACTCCCCTGAATGTCACCAAACTGCTACAGAAGCTGATGGAAATCAACTTCATCCTGTGCCATTTATGCTTCTCAAGGGGTAACAGAACTTCTCAAGGTGTCTGTCATGTACTCAGACTAAGCCAACTGGCAGCATGCGTCCTGACCTCTCTTTTCAGATCGTATCTTTTTCCTGTCTACTGAGGACACTGATTGCTCCTTGGGATGAGCTCAGGCTTTTGTTTAACAAATTTCCTGTTGATATGAGGACCAGAGTAGGGGAACAGTTTCTTCAGTGTTCTTTCTGTGTGTTACCAGGCTCTGGGGTTCTTGCTGCAAGTCTGAACCTTGTTGATGTTTGTTGAGAATTATTTTATGTGGTGATATTTGAAGACCTTCAGAGTTCAATAATTATAATGCAGATATGTTAGACTTGAACAAACAGAACTGTTAAGCAAAATACTGTCTCAGTTTCCCCCAAGAAGAGAGATGATACAAGGAGGAAACTTTTGGTTTTGCTCTATAGCAGGTGTCAAAGTTGGGGGATCCTTGATCTCTGATGGGTGGGGTTGGGACAATTTTCATCTACTCTGCTAGAATGCAAAACAAGTTTCTGCCTACTTTTTCTAGCATGAACAACTTGGAAAAAAAACCCCAAAAAACCCCCCAACAAAACAAAACCAAAAAAAACCCTCAAAAACCAAACGAAAAACCCTGGCAAGCAAGCAGAACAGGCTGGGATCCTACTTTCAGCCCTGCTGCAGTGGAGGGTGGCATGGGTGCTGAGGAGCAGGCTGTGCTGTTGTAGAACCTGGTGTTGTGTGAATGTTCCCTTCCCTCCTCCCCTCGACCCATCTGGACCGAAATGTCTCTGCCCCAGGAGGCAAGACCTTACCTGGCAGAGCCTACCTGAGCCTGGGAAACTCCATATTTTCCTGCCAAGGTTGTCCTCGTGGATCACAGACAGGCCAACCCTACCGAGTCAGGACCAGCAGCTCCAGCACAGCAGTGGCTGAGCTTCACCTGTTTGGAAATGACTGGAAATGGAAAACTCTATGTGAAAGCAAACCTGTGTTTTGAAAGGAATATATAGTAAAATCTTGCTAAATACCAGCAAATATTTTCAGGTTATTTTTGGTCCTTTCTAAATATTAACTAGAATTAAGGAGGGAGGAGGAGAAATAGTGTGCCTGTCCTGTAGAATTAGAATCAAAACAGAGAAAAGATGGAGGGGAATTGATAATAATTAATTTACCAGGATGCTATAGCTCTCATTCAGTGTGCTGCAGTAAAAAGTAAACGAAAATCCAGATTATGTCTGAGCACATGAAGAAATAAACAGTGCCTGTGTATTTCAGAGAAGAATGAATTTCACATTGCTGTGGTTCCCAGTGGTTCCTCAGTTTACTCAGAGATGGTCACTGTCAGTACATTCTTTAAACATGAACTAAACTCTTTTTTGTTTTGAAAGTACGTATTTGTATCATCATCAACACTCGAATCAAGACACTTTGTAAACTTTTCTCATATTACAGTTTCATAATGACAAAACCAGACTAAAATACATACAGATATATGTATATGTGTGTATATACATAAAATTTAGAAGCTCCTAAGGTACTGCCAGTATCTTTTGGGGTAAATTCTCTGGTTCCTCTGAAAGGATTGTTAACCTGATAGTGCAGAATTCTGGTGCCTCAAGCAGTGCCCCATCTGAGCAATCACTTTAAAAGTATGGCTCTCTAGGGATGAGAAAAAGAACTATCTTACCTCTAGCATTGTTTATTATTACGAAAGCTAATGGAAAAATCAGATTTGGAAAAGTTATTATGTAGATTCTGTGCTACTGGAAATCCAGCAATTGTATAAAGAATTTTATTTCCTTCTGCTACAGGTATCCTGTTTCTTTCCTTGTGCTTCACTGTGTCCTCTCTTTGTACAGAGGTGATGGAATTTGTGTGAAAATGGAGGCAGGGCCTTGGTCCTTTGAATTGGCCTGACTGGGCAGGTACAGCCAACACTTACACAGGCTGTTGATCATTTTTAGATCTGATTTTAAAATCATGTGTAGAGTATTTAATAGAAGGAATTTCATAAACAATATAAAAATTATCTTTTATACTTTTATAATAATTTTTTTAAAATAAACCCCCAAAATAATGAAAACATTTTCTACTGCACTTAAGTTCTCTATATTGCATTAGTTCATATTCCTGTGGTTCAGATTGCTTGCACTTGCACGTGTGCATTTATCCCCATGATGGATGATCTTTTGCTGTGCTAAAATTTTTGGGCAACTAATATGTTTCAGCAAACTTAACCACGTAGAAAAGGAAGAATGTGCACTTTATCACCGCACATTTTACCTGTGAAGGGAGTAAATACATTTAACCTTTAAAAGAAAGGCTTAGGCTTTCTTCCATAGGTTCCTCCTAAATGGATCATTTAACTTGCTCCTTCATTGTATGCTTCAGAAACTAGAAAGGACTAGAAAATACTTTTTTTTAAATTGTGACAAGACTTGAGCATCTTGTGACTCTCTTATCTCTTCCTCCCAAATGATATGTGCATCTCCATCAATATTTTTGAAAAGACAACTGTAAGAAAGAGGTATTTTCAGTGTAACTTGATTAGCAAGTCAGTTGCTGTGTGTCTGGAGCACCAGTGAAGGATCTGTGTGCCAGTTTGTAGTCAATAATCTTTTGCAGGAATATACTTGTGCATTCACAGACTGCTTATGTACCTCTTTTAACAAAGGCATGGACTTTTAACCAGCACATCTTGCAATCTGTTTCACAACCACCCTTTTCTCCTATATGTGTTGCTTGCCAACTGTAATTAATGGACTGAGTTTTACAGCAATGCATGAGCATGCTCTCTGTATTTGTCCTAATTCTGGCAAGAGTTGCATTGCCCAGGCCTCACTATGGACTGTATTTCTGTATGAAACCCAAGCGTGTGCGGGTGCCTTCAGCAGGCCGTCGAGATGGCTGCTGGAAACTTATCTCTAAAGCTTTATTGTAAGTCAGACTATTTTGAAATTTGGCGTGCAGCATTTGGAGTGGGTGCAGTTCTTTCAGTTAAATCCGGGTCTGTCTCCTGCTCTCTTTTTATAGTCCAGGTTCCCTAGGGTAGAGGGAAGTACCTAATTACAAATCTGTCTTGCCAAGTGCTTGGCAACTACAGCTTCCCCCCACAGTGGAGTCTGTCTCTAAAGCAGATAACGTCCATTTGGAAGAACCTGACATTTTAGGCTAAAAAGGGCAAAGGGTTTTGAAGAATGGTTTAGAGATTAAACTCAAGTAACACACTTATTTATAGACATTGTGGATATGACACTTTTTAAACATGTCATTTGTTGAAAAGAATGTCTTGTAACAAAATCTGTATTTTTCCCCTTCTCTTGCATTTTTGTCTTCGGTCACTATTGCTTTATTGTGGCATTTTACGATATCTGGGTGAATGATAATGTTATGAAAACATTTTGTATCTGTGTATCACACAAATATATCTATATCTAATTTTCAAGAAATCTATGTGCTTTATTTGAATCAACTAGATAGCTAGAGTTGGAGAAGTACTTTTATGGATTTGTGTGTGTTACAGAAATCTGGCATCTGGGTCAGTGCTTGCAGAGTGTGCATACCAAGGAGCACATATCAGCAGAGCAGAGGTACAGCAGAATTAAGGGCCGGGGGTTGCTGTGAGTCCGTCCTGTAAACCAGCGATCCTGCAGAGTCAGCACAGGCCCCACGAGCAGAAACCCAAACATCTGGTTTACTTTAGGCTTGTGCTTAAGCTTCTTTGACATGAGCTGCTAAGGGAGGGGGGTGGGTGGGTTTGCTTTTAATCACTATTCCAAGAGCTGTACTTCACAAGGTTACGCTTAGGAAGCACTTTTCCAGCAGGATGGAGTTTCTTCTCTAGCTTCAGCTTGCCTTCACATGGTGGGGCAAGAAGAAGGCATACAAGTCCCCAGGTTTCTCCCTTCCTTTTCTCTCTCTCCATGTGCTAGTTTTGCAGGAAGGGGAGCCAGCCTAAAAGAGAGCTGTAGCTTGGTCATGTAAATATCGCAGCTGGAGAATCAAGGGATGCAGAGGCGCAGGATGCACACCTCCCCCATTACACAAATAGCCTACAGAATGCTTAGTGTGGAGGTTTCCCTTTTGGTTGGGGTGGTGTGTTCCGTAACACCTCAGTGTGTGGGCTGACCAGTATTTGTGCAGTTATCTGAGGGACTCTGGCTGTGAACACTTGCAGTGGGCTCCTTCCTTTACTCCCGCAAGCTATGAAAACAAATTACTCTTCTTGAATTCCATTCCCATTTCATTTTGTTGCTGCTCTTCCTCTATGTTTCTCTCATGTATTTTCCTCTCCAGACTTTCTGTACTCATACTAATTATTAGCTGCAATAGTTTGTATACATATATTGTACATATTATTGATACTAAAGTTCTGAATTAATATCTGTTTCCCTTGGTCTAATGATAATGTGGTCAAAGAGACCCTTACAGGAACAATCATGGATGAAAATTCTTGGGGGAAATCACATTCTTTCTGTGACACTGATGTTCTACTTGAAAAGCTACTGGAAAAATAGCACTAGTCTGTTGAAGCCTTTCAGTTGTGCTCTGTTCCCTCAGACAGTGGAAAATATTGCTTTGGTCCACCCAAATAAAGGAACTCAGAGTGGAGGCCTTTTCTGACTCTTTGGTCACCAGTGAGTTCAGTAAAGTTCTTAAAGATTCCTGGTATGCTTAGTTCTGATATACTTAATTACACATTATGAACCTGACAAACTCGTTTTTGGGAAGAGGAATGGAGAAGACAAAGGAAGAGAGTGGGAGGGAAACAGCTTTTACTTCTCGCTACTAGGAAGACTTAATTCTGAACTGAGGGAAATAAGGCTTGACAACAAATGCTATGTTTCTGTTAACAGACCAACAGGATGATCTCCCTCCATCTGAGTGGGAGGATGTTAATGACTCGTTACAATTTGTTTGATGGGAATTGGAATTTATTGAGGTATCTGGTAGCATCTATCTTTCAGTTCTTCGTCTGTTTTGATAAGGAAAAAATCCTGTGCTGCTGTAACCAACTTCATTCCTCCTGATAAATAAGCTGCATATCTTTATAAACCATCAGTTATCCTCTGTTTGTCAGTTTTATAAACTGGAAAAGATTAAGTGGGAAGAGAAAGGGAGGGTTGCAGCTCGTGTTGTGTGTAGGGCCCCATGGCGTCAGGGAGGCAGCTGAGCAGGGAGTAGGGAAGGTGTGTCGGTGTTTTTGAGATAACAAACGGGACGGGGAGCCCGACAAGCGCTCCAGGAGCTTCTATATTACTTTATTCAGGCATCAGTCTCATATACAGGGATGAGACACAAAAGATGGTACAAAGCTAACACTGTCACAGGCAACCAAAAACTTCCTGGTTTCAGAGAATTCTTAAAGGCTTTCTAGCCAATAGCAAGTTTCTAAAGTTTACAGACAACTGTTTTATCCAATCTACAAAAGCACATGTACCTCTGTTGCACACAATACTTGCTTGTTATGCCTTATATAATAATGCACAATATTCCATTATTAAGCTTAAAACTTATCTGTCTTGCTAAGCATAATTTCTGCAGCCTTAAAACCTGTATGAGCCAAGCCTAGAAACTCTAGCCATTTTTCTAATGTCCTTGCTTACTATATAATTGTATCTTCTTCTGTCTTCAAGTTTTTCCAGCCACAGCTGACCTAAATTCTTTTGCTTCATTCTAAAAACCTGCTTTTACCTATACCTTAAGGGCCTCTCATCTTTTTTGTTTAGTACAAAGGTGGACAGGGGACACCCCACCAGGGCACTTCCCTGCTGCTGCCTCCAGACCTGTAGCTCCTGCCCAAACCCTGCGAGGCCCAAGCGCGAGGGAACACCCGTGCACAGCCCTGCCCTGTTCTCCAGGCCTGGGGAGCCCATTGTTTGGACCTGTGTTTGCTGTTGAAGAATGTCTTCTGCCAGGCTGAAAGGTGCCCTGGGACAGCTGCCCTCCTTGTAACCACCCCCTTGAGAGCCTGCTACAAGTGCAGCTCCTCCTGCATCCACAGCTCCCTTGCTCAGTCATACGTGATGCTTTTTTAAACTGTGCCAGCTGCAGTGCTTTTGGGACCATGAGCTGCCCCCACCACAAACACTGAAACGAGCAGAGGCAGGTTCTTGTGCTACCTGAATTTTACTTTTGATCTCTTATTGAATGTAGTCCTAGTTTTTATAGAAGCCTTTCTCATAACTTCCAGTAAATTCACGAGGAACTTTTTGCACTGGAAGATAGAAAATAGACCTGCTGGGATTAATCCAGACTACATGCTCTTGGCTGAATCACAGCAATGTATTTCTCCCCTGGATATTTTGAGACTTCTTTGAACATTTCAAATTAGCATTTCACTCAGGCTGATTCTAGTGATAGGGGATGAGTGACGTTAATATTTGAAAATAGTGTAGTAAATCTAATTTTCAGGTTTGCATGCCAGATCTTAGGATGTACTGAGGTACTTGAAGCTGACATAAAGATGTTGTAGTTACAATTTAAATGTGTGCCTTGTCTCAGCATTTCATGCCCCGATATACAAATGTTAGAGGGTTAAAACCAGTGCGTTGTAAGCATGATGATACGGCTCTTTTGAACAATTAGTATGTGATAGAACAAGATACCATCTCACAAACTGTGATTATGATCTGTCACCACATGAAAAACAGTTAGGTTGGTAATTTTAATTTTTTACCGCAAATTTTACTGGGAGGCCATGGGCAGAGTGATGCATGTCCAGATGATGCTCTGCTCTCCAAGGATCAGTTTGTATTCCTAAAGGCAGTGTGACAGCAGGAGCGCGGTAGTTCAGCAGCAATCAGCGGGAGTGGCACAGTAATGTCCGACCATACTCATTAGGTTCCGAAATGGCTACAAACAGTAGGCCTTGATTACTCAGTTTGATGTGCTCTATGAAATTTGTAGGTGATGAATCTCCATGGCAATGTTTCAAGGGAAAGACCAACATTAAGTCTCCATTTTAAGCTCTGAAATAAGGCCAGGGAATGCAGTTCTGGAGCACTGTTGGTCCAGTGTATTTGTATCCTTGTCCAAAGTAATTTACCACGGATTTTGCAGTCCTCATTTTGCTGTCTTGATAGAGGATTTACCATATGTAAGTCATAATGCAGCAAATTAATAAAAGCATTGATTTTTAGCAAGCAAAAAGCTGAGCAATCAGGAGGTAATTAACTCAGACCTTTCTCCCCTCCCAGCATGGGCTGCCTGTAAGTGAATATTTCAGAATACTGTGAGTTTTACAAAGACAGCTGGCGTAAATACCTATAAATTCAAACAGCACACTGTTTTTTCATTAAGCAATGGCAATGAACGTGACTCAAGTTACAGAGTTACAGAACGAGTTGCAAGCAGATCTGCAATGGAAAACATATGCCAGATTGTGAAGGATCCCAGCAGGCAGTAACAGCTTGGCTGTAAGCTGTGTGCAGGACAGTTCTGTGTGGTGGCAAATTGTCCATAGTAAACTACCACGGTTTAATCCATTAAAAGCGCTAAAAGAACAAAAAGATCCTCACTATGTCTGAGTTCAACAGGTATTTGGACAACGCTCTCAGGCACATGGTGTGACTCCTGGGAGGGTCAGGAGTTGGAGTTGCTGATCCTGATAGGTGCCTTGCAACTCGGGAGATTCTATGATTCTATGTGTCTTTGCTGCTGCAGTAAGGCAGCCATTGTAATCCCTTCACTTTTGGGATGTGGAAGGAGCCCCACACGGAGCTAAGGCAGCTCATGGGAGCGGGGTTGGCCATCAGAAGGCAGAGTAACTTCTTGGAGTTTTGAAAGCAAATTTGAAACAAATTTTATAGTTGAATATGAATCTGGTGAACGAAAAAGATGTTGAGCTGTTTATACAACAAGAAAAAAAAGCTGGCTGTAGCATTTTGTGTCCTCTGAGATCCAGGCTACTGCCTCACCTCAGGGCTTTCCTCCTGACAGGTGTATACTTGCGTAGTAGAAATTTCAGAAGTTCTCTTTGAAATTGGCATTCCCAGATCTGGTAAGACAAGAAAACTGAAATGCTACAGAGAACGCTAGAATTTCTTACCTGCACTACCCAGTCCAAGTGGGAGGGGGTTTGATAAGGAAACTGAGATCTTTGAAATAAGTAAAAGGAGAGTAGAACAAAAGCAGGATTCAAGAGGACTCCCAGGACACTTGGAAATAAGCGATACTTTTCACATAACACACAGTAACACTTAAAGCAGCGAAAGAATTGTTAGACAAATGCCTTATAGCAACACAGAATGCATCTGATTCTCTGGTAGGATTTTTTGGGGGAAGTGATGGGAAAAAACAGGAATGGGAAATATGAGCAAGGTTTTATCAGTGAGCTGTCTGCTGCTACACATGACCTGTGGCATTCATTATATGAATCACTTAACCTGTCCTCATAAGATCCTAATTTTCTTTTAAAATGCCAGTTGTTAGGCTACATCCCTATCTTGTCACATCAAGAAGTAAAACAAATGATGCATTATTTGATATAATTAGTTTGTTTATGCCATATAAAAGACATGGATCAAATTAATACCTTAGGCAAAACATTTTTTAGCACTTTTTAGAATTTTTGAAACAAAAGTCTAATTAGGTCTTAGATTAAAATATGACTCTTCTGAAAACTATGGAAGAACTTTATGCAAGAAACCAAACATGTAACAAAACTACACTCTTCTTTACCATATCCCCACAGGAAGAAGTGAGCCTTTCCATAAATGGAATAAACAATGCTCTGGGGATGCTCAGAAATGCATATAGTGGTTAGTTTTTAACATGATACAATAAACCATTGTATGGGGATAACATTCTACCAGTCAATGGAAATGAAAGTAAAAAGGGTTGAGTCATGGAGAGGCAGAATTAAGCATACAACAGGCATATTTAAAAACCCTTGGTTATCTGGGCTATGCTGATGCAAAATATCCAATTTACTGGACCCTCAACTCAGCAGTACCAGAATTTTTTGTTACCAGGGTAACAAAACTCTATATGCTGGCTTTTGTAAGCATATGATCAAAGGGACTATCCAGTTTCCACCCACTGTGTGCAGGCTGCCAATTTAAATATTTACTACCCCTTGAACTGGCCAGCCAGGAACGCAGCAGCAGAGAGGGGTATGAACCACGTATGTACTGCCACTGACCTGGGACATGTTCTGTTTTCTGGAAAAGCTACAAGAGAACTCTGAAGTGAACATGCTGTGGCTGCATTAGCAGAAAAATTTACTATGTGCTCTAAAAAAAACAAACATCAGAAAAACCCTATCCAACCAAAAACACATTTACAACTGTGCTGCAGTAAGAACGCTGCTTCAGTAAGGTCTCAAGAGAACTGTCCTTGCTATAAGCCTAGCACTTGAGCTGCATACTTTCATTAGATTAGGAATTCATAAAGTACTAATTTCCTTTAAAATGCTGTTGTTCTATTAAGTGATTTGAAGGGTTAGTCATTTTCTCTACATAGCCAAGCTGTCTTTTAAATGCGGTGTAAAATTGAACAAACGAGAGAAAACTGGGTTGTTGGTGCCTTTTTTTTTTCCTGTTGCCTTGTGTGGTCTGCCTTCACGAGGCAGAAAAAGTTCAGGTGTCCCCTGTTAAATACAAACACTTTCTTTTATTTATATCACCTCATTCAGAACATACCTCTTCATCACCAACAGATATATGAGGCAAGCTCTAAAGATTTTTTCTTTGTATTTTTGTTCACTAAAACGTAACAGCCAGAAAAATGCTAGGAAAAAAAATATAAATATGTATTTATTAGCTTTTCAACTAGGATAAACATAATAAACATCACAGTTTCCTCAGTGAGTCTGGCTTAGTACTAAGTTAGTCTCCCCTATGCTAAATATACAGATGTATTTAGATTTGCTCCCAGCATTCCATTCTCAGAATTCTAGGTATCAGTTTCTATTCATCTTTCCAAGTCCATGCAGCTTTTTGCTGCCGTTTTTGGTTTCTGCCCAATCTGTCATAGATGGTGTCCAGAACTTAACACTAACCCGGCTGCTGCCTCACTGAACATTTGTTGTAGCAATGTAATTTCTTCTGTAGAATTTTTTTTAATTGCAGCTCTTATGGTATAAGATTCACATTCACTTTATAAATATCTCAGATCATGTATTTAAACTTTAAAGGAATCTTAACACTTGGCTCTTACCTATGGTTTTGAGAGATTCTAAGAACCACAGCAGTGAGAAGCAGAAAATCCTGTGGCAAGCGCTGCTCAGCTCGGTGTTTTCTTGCTCTTTTCCTTCATATTTTCCTTTTTTTTTTCCCCAGTGAGAGCCCATTGCATTTAACCTTTTACTTCTGGCTTTCTTCTTTTGTAGAGTGCTACAAAAAGTACATCCTAAGCATACGGTACTTCAAACACACTTTTCTTTTTACTTTATCCTTCCCCTTGAAAAAAAGTTCTCCACATTTTAAATAGCTGTCTGGAATAAGGAATATGAATGTGTTCTTCCAGGTCGTTATGGAATACACAGAACTTAGAACTGTTCCTTACAAATTTGATTTACTCTTAATGTTTTGGTAAAAGTACCATTAGCAATGACTTTCCCATTTTGGCTATTAAATCAATGCAGTGGTTAGTTGTAGGGCTGATGGAAGGAGCTGCTGAAGGCTGTTAGCAGGGAAGCTTAAGAGCTGAAGTTGCTTAGAAAGCTCAGAATAGATAGCTGACATATTTTCACTTGTTGTCAGCTGGTGCTCTCATAAGACCATAGACACCATGAGTGAATGTAGGAGGAAACAATACATCTGCAGACACTGGCAGACAGCACTGCTTGCCAAATTTGGCCACAGTTCCTTTAGATAAATAATTTCTCCGTGACGTGCTGTGTTGAAATTATATAAACAGCAAAAATTGCTAAGACCTGGGCCCCAGGGTCTTGTGGGTTTCAAAATTTTCTACAATCAATATTCTGACATCTGCAAATATTTTTCCCTAACAGCTGATGCCAGAAACAGAGCAATGTTACAATCACTTTTTATATATTCACGATTTTGAAAATGGTGAAATCCTGTCCCTTCAGCCCCAGCCCCGGTCAGGATCTTCACAGTCATAACCATCAGCTCATATGAGAAGGCTTTCACAAGACTTATCAAAGCAGCAATCTTTTCTCAGAATGGCCTGGAACATCTTACAGCAACTCCATCAACATTTCAAGAAATGTACATGGAAAAACACTGTATTATGTTTCAGTCTCCAGAATTATCAAGGATTTTAGAGAAACTTCTCTTGAACATGATGTAGTTTATGTTGCACATTGAAGGTATGGGATTTTCCTCCTTAGGACCAGACAACAGCCAGCTAACTCTGTGATAAGACTCCCTTGATAATGAAGATACTCCACTATAACAGCCCCACACACTAGAGCTATCTGAAAAGTGTCTTCTATCACTGAGGAACTTATGCAGGAAACCAGAGTGCAAGATCCTCCCCAAAGAGAAACATTCCCTGAACAGAAACATCCCACGGGAAAACCTTACCTGATTAACTTTTATAGAAGCATCTCTAGACAAGCTTCTGAAGTTATAAAACCAAATAATTTATTGAACAGGTATTTTTTAAGAAATCAGTTTCCATAACAGAAATCAAACCTATGTCTGGCACCCAAGACATTCTAAAGGCAGCAGCTGTGGAATACTGACAGTTACCCATGGCACTGAGGAAACACGGGCTATGCAAAAGGAGTAACTGCATTTACTGCTATTGCTGAAGTAGGAAAGGCCAGACAGGAACAAAAATATACTTTTAAAAGTTATGCTTTTCTTTTGATGATATAATCTCCAGCACCTGGCCTTTTCTCTAGCAACACTCCCAAAGTAATACTGTTCTCTGAAAATAGTCTGAACAAAATGAACACACTTTGTTCCATTTTCAGTCCCCCATGTACTACACAGGAACAAAGAGATATGCAAGCACAGAAAAAAGTCTCTCAACACTTTCTTCTTACTTCAGTCTTACCTTAAGGCAAACTTGTAAATTTTAAGGGAATATCTCAAGAATTAAGCATAGATCTTATGAAACTCTTTTTTCTTTGTTGTTTTTGATCAAAGTTAACTTTCTTAGAGAACAGGTATGCACAGCAATAACCTCTCAGAAGTGTCTTAGGATAAGACCGTGTTAGTGATGTTTATGTAACTTTTGCTTCTCC
>VYZQ01013928.1:3823-26456 GCA_013400655.1 Mystacornis crossleyi | reverse complement strand
GGGTCCCTTCCAACTCAGCTTATTTTCTGATTCTATGATTAGTTGCACAGAGAGATGTATAGGAAAAAAGATTAACTTTGCATCTAAACAAGATCAGCTGGGGAGACAGCTACAGAACTTGTTGTTTAAAAGTCTCAAAAGGGATTGAAACAGAACTGAAAAATTCTTTGAGCCTTTCAGGAAAAACACATTTAATAATCTGCTCAAAAATCTTTCCTTTCATAGCATTCTGGAGCAGTGTACAGTCTTACAGAACAACCAGTTCTATAATTTTTCAAATATGCAGCAGATTGATCCTGCTGGTGACTCAGTACATCTTACTTTTGTGCTTGAGTTCTCCTGGTATGTGGAACTATAGACATTGAAATTCCTCTCTCCGAAGACAGAGCGCTGGACAGAATGGTGCACAGAGTCCTCCTACAATACCAACAAAAAGGACAGTAAGTATCTTGTTTAACCCAAAAAAGGCGTAAAGTGACATAAGACAAGAACAGCTGCATGTAAGTAATTTTCAGGCATCAGTTTACTGTGGATGAAGAAACATGGTCTAGACAGAAGACCAAACATGTTTACAAAACGAATCACACCTCTGAAGTGCCCCAAGACAATCTCAGCATAGGCTGTACTGCATTTGTTATGCAACTAGTAACTAAACATAGGTGAATGATTATTGACTTGGGGAGGAGTTTCGCCGTCCATGTCCCTTATGAAAGGATTTAAGGCTGTCTAAATAGTAACCCATGCTAGGGTTTTATACAGCCTTCAGCACTGTATTACATCTAACAGATAATGATGAAGCCAATAGTTATGTAGAAGTAGTTCCTTCGATATGAACACTGATGCTGTGCAGGCTCAGCTTCTGTGCAAGTACTGCATCTCCCCCTGTTGGATGAAGGAACACATTAAACATATACAACAGCATCAATGAAAGAGACTGAGAACCTTTCCTCCTCTTCCTTGTTTCAGCTGTACTTTTGAAAGTGAGCTGGACCTTCTATCAGCCGCTTTTGAGGCTGACTGTTGAGCCATCTGTTTAGGTGCTGTGACACTGACAGAAACCCCATTTCCCAAGGCTACAATGGGATTATTTTGCAAGCAACTTCCCTGCTGGTCTTCAGAGTGGTCAGTTTTAAGAAGCTCAATTTTCGTATCAGGGGTTCCTTGTGCCAAGCCAAAATCTACCAAGGCATACCTGAAGAGACACAAATTTAGAATCAGGAGTCACAAAGGATCTATTAATCATTCAATTTACTATTCATTACTTATTTATCTTTCCTTCACATTTCATTCAACGTTGCTTATCTGTACAGTTGACAGCATCACAGTCCTATTTTCTTCCTTCTCCTCCAACACTCCCATCTTACCTAGCCCCTCAGTGTTTTTACCCTATACCACTGTTCATTGTTTCTTGTCCCAAAATCTTCTAAAGTGCATGCTTTCTCCCAAGGTGTTAAAAAATTTTTTTCAGCAACTCCTTTCTGAAGTTCTTCTAATCCTACAGCTCTGAATCTTCAGCCAGCAGTCATGTACCAGTGACTCGACTCCTGCAGGCTTCCCATGGGCAGAGGACAAAGGTAGCAGTGAAGACAGACAAGAGCAACAGTGCTTTACTGTTGTGACAGACTTCTGGCAAACACTACTGGAATTTACTTTAGTCTTCAAAGAGGTAAACCTGCATTAGTTCACACTTCAGATCTGTCTCTAAAAGAATTATTTTTTGCTACAACCAGTACAGAGACAATCTACCTGTCCCTGGGTCTCAAACTCAACTCCATGCCTCTAGACACAAAGTAGAAATTAAGACTCAAACAAATGCTGGAAAAGCAAAATGACAGAACATATTCATTTTGACAGATTAAAAAAAAAAAACAACAAAAAAACCCCCCAGTGTTTCTCAAACTTTTAAGCTTGTGGTTTGGCAAAATGCAATCAAATCTCCCCTACAAACTTTCACTGCATAGAATCACAGAAAACACTTAGGCTGAAGAAGACCTTTAAAATCAAGTCCAACTGTTAACCCTGCTCTGCCAAGTCCCACAAAGCCATGTCCCTAAGTGCTAGATCTACAGGTCTTGTAAATTCCGCTAGGGATGGTGACTCAACCACTTGGGTTGAGTGACTCAACCACTCACCAACAATGGGGACCCATTCCAATGCTTGATAACCCTTTCGGTAAAGAAATTTTTCTAATATCAAACCTAAACCTTCCCTGATGCAACTTGAGGCCATTTCCTGTCATCTTATCACTTTTTCCTTGGGGATGTGCATCCTTCTACAACCTCCTCTCAGTGCTTTGCTATGGACACGCTCCAGCACCTCAGTGTCTCAACCGTACAGAGCATAATGCTAACAAATACAGCTACAGGACTGCTAGCACTGAAGCATTCTATCCATTTCAGATCTTCACAAAGAAGCAGTACCTCACTTTTTACAGTTTTTAAATTTTGTAACTTGCAGGCAAAAAAGCCAACCTTAATAGTTATAAACATTAACTCAATGTAAGGTGAAAATAGCTCAACGCCAGCTATTTTATCTGTATCAGTTTTACCCTATCCACTAATAAAAATTTACAAGGATCATTCTATGCACCACAAGTTAAGATTAACTTTCTTATTAAAAAAAAAACCTGATTTTATTCTTCTCATTCTTATTTGAAAATACAGTACTTTTACTCAGTGGTAAAATCTTCATTTTATCAGGTACTTGTCACTCTTACATTAAGTAAAAAAATTTCCTTCCCTTATTAAGTCCCTTAACACTGAAAGAAAAATTTTACAAATAAAACGAATGTTTTTAGCTTTATTACTGAAGCACATGTTATGCAGCTGCAAGGAAAAAAGCCTAAAAGCCTAATTGACTCTGTTCTGCCAAGGCACACATCCCCACATGAGATCACAGTATGGCCAGACTCACTTTTTTAGCTGCCTGTTGTAGAGGAAGTTGCTGGGCTTGACGTCACGGTGAACAATACCAAAGTAGTGAATGCGCCTCAGTGCTTTAAACAGATTAAACATGTATTCCCTCACTTCTTCAAAGGAAAGGGAATTCAAAATGTCCTGAAAGATTATTTGGATACTGTAATTTATAGAATCATAGAATAATTATAGAATAATTATGCAACTGCTTTTAATTAAATGTATTTACTACACATCAGAAGTCTGAGACTCACCAAGAAGGATTCATGTTCCAGATATGGCATAACAATAACAACATGATCATTCTTCCTAAAGCAGTATTTAACTCCCATAACATTATCTTGTCCCCTAGAAGAAAAGCAATGTTACTGAACAAAGACCAGAAGATGGATGTTTATTTTCCTTTATTTTGTAAAACTTCAGTCAGGCTTTCTTTTATAATCCTAATTTATATTTTGATAGCAGTCTTATCAGCAATCTGTAGTCGTGCTCTTGCTGCTCACTGCTATGTTCCATTTATTCTGCAGTTTGGAATGAGAATTCTACAGATTATCTGTGGGGCTGTGGTTTGTAGTTCCCACTGTAACTAAATATAGGACCTAACTTTCATGATCCTACTACTTTAGGAAGGTGCTATTCAGCACACTCTGCCAACACCTATTCATTCCTAAAATCACATTTTCTAATGAAGTGATTCCTTTTTCCAAGCATTTCAGAACTGGAACTTTGTTACCACAGAGATATATAATGGAATTTCTCAGATGGAAAATAGAGCACCCCTCCAAACTGAGACTACCAGCAAAGGGCATCCATTACAGGTAAGACACTCCTTTTTTTATAAAATAGATGCTCTCAATAAAAAGAATATATATATGCGTGTGGTTAAAAACAAATCAAGAGAAATGCCAAAATTTAAAATAAACAAATATAGAACAGTGAGACAACGTTCAGAAGTTTAGTCACGACAATCATAACTTTTTTGTTTATGTACCCTGCCACTGTAAGGCACTGAAGTTCAGCAGCTATTCGCAGAGGGTGGCTGGTTGGAATCAAGTGTTTCAGAGCCATTTTTTCCTCATACCCTGTTTGTAGTTGTGCTGTGGCCAAGTAAACAGAACTAAAAGTACCTGTAAACAAAGGAGAAAAACACTGCCTTCAACATTTTTAATTAGGTCAATGCAGATTTTTACAGAAGTGATCTAACTGTTCACAATCCTGCAGTACACTTGATACTACATCAAAAGCAGATTCTAGAAGAAAAAAAATCCAGTTCCTTTTTTCTACTACTGAATTCAGTGATCTTGTATACAAGTTTTTTATGTCAGTAAAAATGCAAATATAACACTGTCTAACTTGCCTGGGACACAGTGCTCTTTGAATGTAAATTTCCTATCTTTGATTTGCTTTCTTGTTTAGGTAGCTTACTTTCATCTGACATCTAACTCCTTTCCCTACAATGTAAGAGGACTATATAATGCTAATCTGGGAAGCACTGCCAGTGCTAGTCAAAGCACTTCTGAAATTGCTACATATTCCTTAATTCTGTACCTTATCTATAAAGTAAGGCTTCCCACATGATGTGTAACTGTACTGTTTGTTTGCCCAGAGCATTTTACTGCATCGAGTGTAAAATACTTACTTGAGAAAGGGAGTATTCAGACTGCATGATAAACTCACGCAGACATTTAATTGTAAGGATATCCTAATATACCTCTTAGGAGGTTAATTTATCCTAATGATCTGAGATATCTGAATATGCAAGTTGAAGTGTTCTATCATAGGAATAAAGAATAGAAATCACTTTTAACTACATTTTAAGTAATGTGTTTGCATCATGCTCGTTCAACAGTCTGAGTGCACACATACATCAAAATGCCAGCAAAAATTAAGTACTTCATGCCATCATAAAAACATCCCAAACAACCTAGACACCCATACCTTCAAGAGAATTGATTACAGCAACAAGGGTTACCAAATTTAACTTAAGACATTATTTTTGGTGGTGAGAACTGCTAAAATGAAAGTGATTCCAGAGTGAAATCCTAAGCTGAAGATTGTTTTCTCATAATGCTGTTGAACTGCAAATGGTATTTTTTTAAAAACATTGTTTGCTCCCAGGAGTAAAATCAGAGTACTATTCATAACCAGAAATTTTGTTTAATTACAGTATCTTTTTTTAAGATAGATAGAAGCCTTTTTTTTTTTTTAGTTTTACATTCCTGTGGGGAATGGAGCTGGGAGTTTTTAGGTAGTTTGGGGGTTTTTTTTGAAATAAAAACTCTTAGCCATCAAACCTGCGGCACAGAAGTTCCATCCCAGAACAATCCAGCTTCACATCAACATCTTTTGGTTTTGAAAGTGTGGAGTGTTACAGAGCATTTCAGAGATTCAATGGGTAAAGTTTCAAAAAGTGCTGAAATCCCAGACTCAGAAGTACCTGAATCTATTTACAGTCATGCCTGACACTAATTTAAGGTATTTGCAATAGTATCTATTGAAGGCAAGGTGTTTACAAGCATTCTAAAATCTGATACTGTATGTCTTCAAAAATAAAAAAGTTGTTTATTTTTAAAGTAAAGCAGCTCCAACCTTTCAGTTTCCTCATCCACTTTTTCCCCATGAGATTTTAGTGGAAATAAAGCTAACCTAGGGAACGCCAATTAAGTATGTCAAAACACAGCTACATATAAGTAGATTTCTCATGTAAAGGAGAAAAAGAGTGGAATTTTAAGACTTATTTATTTACTTGAATCTACCTCAAAAATTTTTGTCAAACTTGGAATTTTGTTTTTCTTAAAAGGCTTTAATATACCATATTTGCAAGAAAATATCTTGAAAACGTTCCTAATTAATACACCTATGTGCTCAGCAACATATTAGAATTCCTACAGAGACAGTCAAAAAATGCATTTGGATTAAATCGCATATATTGGGATCTTGGATTTATATCTTTTAAGTTAGAAACGCCAAAAGAAATCTTAACTCTAAGCAAGGTAAACTGAAACATTTACCTTCTCCAATTTTTTCCTTGATTTTGAACACATTTACAAGCTGTGGCACTGCTTCATAAAGTTTCTCAATATCTTTTTTTATTCCTGCTGTGGAAAAAAAATGGAGAAAGCAAGTTAGGAATTTTATTACTTGATTCAATATCTGATCTTTTTCGGAGACCACAAATTACATGTCAGTTCATAGGAGTTCGGATTCACATAAAGAGGGAAAAACAGCACAAAGATATCTTATCCTTGCTGGCATTTCCATGTGCATACATGATATTGTTGTTCTTCATCACACTCCATATAAGCTGCAGCATTTAAACAATTATTTTTTACTTATCTGACACAGCAGATTCTGAGATGGCAAAAGCCTTCTGGTTAGTAGGACACCTACAGCTCATCACTAAATATTTACATGAGATTTGCAACAGCAATTTGACAGAAGACAAAACTATAACAGTTGATTCTATTTCTGGTAAGCACAGGGGCAAATCCATTAGATGCAAATCAAAAATGAAGAAAAAGAATTATTGTTTAGATATTTTTGAGGTCGGTAGTGCAATCTTTCACACTGTTACTGAAAATAGTTGGCACCAAAGACCACGTTTGCTCTGCATTTAGGTTGCTGCATTTCATGATGCAATCACTAGATGGCATGACAAGGATGCTGTACTGTATTATTTTTTTTAAATCGTGTCATTTTCCAGTTTACAAATCCTTGTTGTTTAAGCATTTTCTACACCTCACATAAGAATTTGCTTCTTTTGAAGCTATCAGTTATGTAGAGGCTGTGACTAATTTCTGTGAAGCAAAGGTAAAGAATATTTTAGTATACAGAACAAAGCACAAACTGGTATTTGAAAAGTCCATCAAATGAAAAAAATGTGTATACATTTTTCATCCAAAAAAAAAAATTAAATGTAGAATAAGCAGATAAATTATAATGTATTGTGTATATAAAAATGGACTATTTTCACTAGGGCAGTAAGTCATAAGCAATAAGAACTTTTTAAAAAATATCACAAATATGCTGGAAACAAAGTATGGGTTAGCATGCATCCCTAGCCTTCTACGTAGCTTACTTTAAAAAAGAACAAATACTGCCTGAAGAACCCTTTCCTCCTGATAAAACCCAAATAAATCAGCTAGTAACTCAAGTTACAGGTAACTTCTAATTTTTTTTTATTTCTACATTTTATAAAAAAACCAACATACTAAAAATGCTTTTGAGAACTGAAACCTGCTGCCTTACTTACTTTCCATTTACTTTCCTTTTTTTTCCTTTGAGTTGTTCTCTCTGCTTCTTCAAATTGTTTTAAGGCATTTTGAGAAATATTTCAGGAATGAAAACAATTTCTGTTATAAAATAACACTAACAATTCCATAAGTAACTACATAAAATTTCTTTAATTGAAAACACTCATATTGCCCACTTGCTGAGAACCTTACTATGAAATGTATCTATCATTGATGTAATTCTTACTGTTTTGTCACTAAAAAGAATTATTGATAAAAAGCTTTATTACTTAAAAGTGGTATTTCCAGTTAGTTTGCACAGAAATTTCAAGTATTTACACAAATACCCATGTATTATTTAGCAAATATAAGACATTCAAGAAAGCTTCATGAAATCTTCAGAAATTACAGGAAAGGTCAGACTTGTCTGGTCAGAGTTTTATTCTCAAGGGCTGGCCTTTTTTCATTTTGGTATCTTCTTATCATAACATTCCGTAATAAATAAATACTAGGTTCAGCAAATTGTGACAAACTACTGTTGCTGACACACAAAGTTACAGTTTTGTAACACACAAACAGCAGCGATAAACTTAGATCAAAAGCCACCTCAAATGTTTCATTTCATTAATTCTTTATACAACAGGATCATATACAGCCAGCCTTATAATCCATACTGAGAATTCCCTAAGTGATGGAGCAGCATGTCAGCAACAAAATGTAACGTGAACGATCTCTATTTCAGCACATACCCGAAAGCTTGCTGTTCTGCTCAAGATTCCCGTGGAAGTCTTCAGCCTGCTGAGGGTGCTGTTCATCACAGGGAGACTTCAACATCGTCTCCATCACAAAACAAGTCTCAAGTAAAAAAAATCCAAGACTTCGAGGGCCACCTCCGGACACCTGGGGAAGCAAGCATATCTGGTAAGACACTTCCTGGCCCTGCAGCCAGTTCCTGAGATGAGATTTAGGCAGTCTGAGGAGTTCTTCTGTGCTACCTAAAGCAAAGTGTCACCCACCATCCCAGCAAAATAGTAAACGTAAAGAAAGTTACGAGGGTAGAGGGAGGAAGGAAGACTGCAGGACAAGCTTAAATACAGCTGATTTTCATCTCTCATGTTTCCTCATTCACATTAAAACATTGTCTTTTCCCTGAAGTTTGCTTTGAAGGGCAAGGAACTCATGTACACAAAATTGCTGCATTGCACACTGCAACAGCTGTAGAAAGTCAGAAAAACTGTAAGAAATTACAAGAGAAAAAAAATCATCTCAATACGAGAGATCTTGCCCTCCTAGATAAATTCAACAAAAGGCATAATTATTCACTGCCCGCCCACCACAACAAGAAAAATAGAACATGCTTATTTTGAAATGCTTCCTCCCAAATTTTGGAAACACTACATAAAACTGTAAATTAGTAAAATTCACTAATATTGTACAATCAAAAGAGCCCTGATAATCCCTTTTCAGGAGGAAAAGAGTGGCAAGGAGACCCATGGCAGAACAACCACTGGTAAGTGAGCCTGGAAGCACCAGCTCTCAGTTACTCAAAACTGGTTCCATTCAAAAACCTTCCTTCCTTGTTACTTTGCCAAATCTTCAAAGTTCTGGATGAACTTTTCCACACGGGGGAAACATGTTTTGAAAAACTCCTGATGAAAGGACTCATCTGTTTCAGCTGTGGAGCTAGAAATACATTTTGTCCCCAAAGAATCTGAGCTACCTTTAGTCTGTCATCCTTGTGCAACAGGGATAAGAGGCAGGAGCCGTCACTTTTGAGCCCCATTTTTTGCGGGAGCTTTGCTGGAGAGGGACGTGGAAACTACTGGAAGGCGATTAGAGCTAGTTCTAGTCTCTTACAGGTAGCCACTCTCTCTGCTAGTGTTGAGTAGGCAGATCGGCCCGTTCCAAACCTGTACCAGCACGGCCTCACCGGCAGCACAAGGGCTCTAAGTTAACACACGTTAATACAGAACACCCGTCTGGTACAGGCCGAGCAAGAGCCGTCACACATCCAACCCCAGTGCCCACTGGTGATGGCACCACCACCACACAGAGCGGGAACAGCCGGAGCTCGTCACTGGCTCTACGGGACAGCCCCCGCCACCAAGGCCCCGGGCCAAGCACACGCCGCGGGCTTCCCCACCGGCCCCGGGGCTCACGGGAGGCCGCAGCGGGATGCAGACGGGCCCTTCGGCTCCCCGCGTGGAGCCGTCGCTCACCTCCGCTCTGGGCGGGCAGGGGAGCCGCCCCTGCGGGGACCGCGGGCACCGAGGGACGGAGGGTGCGCTGAGCGGGGCCCCCCAGACGAGCGGAGCGGAGCGGGTCGGGTCGGGTCNCCCCGGCGCCGGCCCCGGCGCGGTACAGGAGGTGCCCGCGGTGTTCAAGGCCCCTAAAACAATATTTGGCCCTTAGACTTTCTTTTCTACGTGTGGTTATTGCTAAAGAATCCAATCCCCAAGTCCCCAGTAAGATCTTGTTCTCATTAGCTTCGCTATAAATTCAGTCAAATAGCCCAGAGGCCAAGGAATGGCTCCACCTACGCCATTATAACGAGGGAACAGCTTGGCTCGCAGCTTTGCCTTATTGCCTGATTACACAACAAAACCGCACCAGAATACAAAATTAAGTTTGCATCTTGGTCTGGGCTGTAACTGCTGACCAGCAATGAGTATGACTAGGAAATTTAGTGGAACTATTGGAACTATTTACTGTGATGTTTTCCTGATGTTTGAAGTAGTTGGGTTTTATTGAAACCAATGCAATTGAATGATTGTAAAGAAAAGAATTTAGCACTTCTTGTCTTTTATCTATTTTTGGTCAAAATTTCTTTTCTTTTTAAGATAAAAGAATATTATTCTCGTTAAAAAGTAGCTCCCCTGCACTTGATAATGCATAGATGTCTTGTTCACTAGAATATGAGCTAAAATACTCTTGTTTATTGCATGATTCAGGTAGAGATCTGTAACTGCATCCCTTGGTAAATAACAACCAAGCCTGGGGCTGCCAAAGTTCCCAAGGCGATGTTCTAGATTGGCCTTACCTTACAACAAGCTGTGCTTTGGTTAACAAATCGTTAAAAGCAGAAGCAGGTTCCACCACTTTTGTTAAGCTGTGCTTCCTATTACACATTTTAGAAGGAGGGTGCAGAAACGAGTTGCTGAGCTGCTTTGGTGGTTTTGGCGGGTTTGGTTTGATGTGTGGGGTTTTTCCCAATAGTTTTTCTAATCTGCACTTTTTGTTTAGGGCTCCAATAAGTCAGTGTGGCAGCTTGAGATTTAGTGAAGTTAAGTACGCTAGCTCAGTAATTTCAGTTAAGGGTGACTGTATTTAAAAGCAGATTATACCAAACATTAATTAAATGAGGTATAGTGACAAAATACTGTAGGTCAAATTCTGTTCTTTCTTTAATCCGTGTAATCTTACAGAAGTTCAAAGGACACCATAAGCATTCATGAGTGCAGGTTTGTCTTAGTGCTAATGACAAGCAACATCGTTATAAATTAACCTGTTGGGACAATTTTACCTAAAGCCATTTCTGAATGCTCTTGAACCAGGAATTATGTTTTCCAGTTAATATTTGCAGAAGAGCTGCTGATTATTTACAGGTTGCATATTTAGCTCTGCTGCCTCCTGGCCAGGTCAGGGTTTCAGCCAACTTCCTTGACCTCCCTGCCTTGAAGTTGTCCTCATGTGGAATACCAAATCACCACTGTTTCTATGCAGCTCCCATTATTGGCACTTCTCTGTCAGTCATCCATACTGACTTCCTCCTCATCACTGAAGCTGCACTTTTACACAGCAAGAAATCTGTTTTCATTGTACCTTCTTATCAAGACCCTGTCTAGCTGTCATTTCCTTCCCCGCAATTTCTCATTTTATCTTTGTTCCAACACTTAAAATTATTTTCATTTAGACCCAGATCATTTATCTAGCTTGAACACTAGCTCCTCTCCATTTCCTCCTTTCTTATTGATCCAAATACGTTGTGCTCTCTCATGCCATCCTTCCAGTGATTCTGGCTCTCCATCATATCAAATTTACGTTTTTTTGTTCTCGTGAGCATAACTGGCCTTGTAGCATAATCTAATATTGTCTCTTAATTTACTGCCGTACTCCTTTTACCTGCCAGAAATGCTGGCCTTGATGCTTGCCTTTATTTATGTCTTACAAAAGAGTACCTTCTTGTTTCTCCTGTTTAAGGAGGAAGTTAAGTCAAATTGGATATGACTCTTCTCATACTAATATCTTCACAAAAGTCACCTCTTCATCAATGTTTTTCTCCATGTACATCTTCACGGAAGAGAGACAGATATGTTTCATTTCCACTATATTTCCTCAGTGCTTGCTTAAGTACCTCTAGCTTATTTTTGCTCTATTTTGAATGAATGTAGACAAGGTAAAGGTACAGCTTCTGCTTTGCATCTGCACAGCTTCTGTGCCTTTGCTATAGCATGAGACTCTCCTTCTTTGCTGTTGGCTTGGATAAGCAGAAAGTCCTTCTTCACTTGTGGGGCAGAGAAGGCTCCACCTTCTCATTCAACACTGAGCTTCCAGTTCCAACCACGAACCATGGTAGGAACTTCTCAGAAGAAAAGAGAAGAAATTTCATCGACTAAATATGACAAACAAAGCAGCACATCTAATGCTCTGTGAGCCGAACTGCTGCACTGCCTTCTCTTGGGGTTTTATCTCTAGGTTGGATATGAAGGATGAGAAGACAAATGACAAGCCAGGCCCATGCAGAATGTTCCCTACGGCTGACAAGCAATTGCCAAAGCCCACATCTGGGAGCTCGCCAAGAAAGGATCCAAACATTGCTGTGCGATTGCATCCACTGCTGCCAGAATCTGCAGCTGAACCAAACTTTCTGCTGACAGGCCTAAAAGAATCTGTGCTGACACTAGAGCACATCTATTAACCTCTTCCTAGGTCAATTAAAGTAGAAGTCTCCCTGTTTTGTACTGTCCTCCAGCTTTAGAAAAACAATAAGCAAGATCCAGGAGGGTAATTGATGAATTGTATCCAGCACAGAGGCAGGAGATCCTTAACATCCCCTTGCTGCCAAGAACATCTGTTCATAAATTAGAAACTTAGAATTAGAAATCAGAAACTACTTAGAAATGAGCAAATAAAAGCGGTTGTTGCCCTGTCAGTATTAGAAATATACATATACGCATGTATACACACATAGACAAAATTCAATTTTAATGACAGTAGAGACCATTAAATATACTGAGTTTTCATTAGCCTAAACAACACATGCTTTCCTACTTCTAATTACTCCTTTTGTTAGCAATATGATTCTGTGGCAAAAGTTTGCTCTCTTTGGCACCAGGTTGAGACAAATCTCTTCATGCTATTGTGCCCTTTAGGAATACTGTCAAATTCAATCATTCAGGACTCATGAGTCTTGCACTAACACGAAGAGATTGATTTGAAATCCATGGGACTAAAGTCCTTTTTTCTGTTTTTTATTTTCCATTTCCATTTCTTAACCAGGAAAACTGAGATTGCCAGCTTTGCTCTCACACGCAATGATGCAGCCCTAGAATAATGCACTCAGATGTGGGACTGACTGTTTCTGCCAGAGTTTTCTGATCGGTTTTATCTGAAATATCAAGAATTATTGTGGTGTCAGAAAACATACCACAATACCAGTCTCTACAGCGGATTTAAAAGCAGTTAAAAATAGATATAAAATTACTTCAGGCGAAGATACAGAGGAGTTCTCGACCTCTTTATAAACTGTGTCTCATTCAAACAAAGTATATTTTAATAAAATCTATTGATACATACCTAAGAAGGAATGTAGACTCTCCTACACAGTGGAAAAGATTAAAAAGGCCAAGCCGAGCAAGCTGATGAGTTTGCTGTAGCAGAAAGGGTTTGTGCAAACAGACAAAGCACAGCTGTTAATGGTAACAATTTTTACCTGTATGTGCAAAGTGCTGAGGGTGGCTGAGCCATGGTGTGCACAGTTCTGGTGCTCACATTGCAAGAGGGATACTAAAAAAATGAAGTGAGTATAGAGAAGAGCTACAGAATGATCAGGAGTCAGAGAAAATGCTATGTAATTGAAGAACTAAAAACCTTAACTTACCCACTGAATAAAAAGATTGAATGGTGGGTTGATAACTGTATACATATATGCACTGAAAAAATACTGAATATAAGGCCCACTTGAACCTACCAGAGTGAAATAAGAAGGAAAAATGTCTAGTAGCTGGAATCAAGAAAAATAAAATACTTTTCAGTACCTAGTTCAGTATTCACAATAAGTATTCCTTGGAATAGTTAAGGGCTGTCATTAATTACTTGGCTTTGGGTGTCTTCAGACTGAGACCAAATGCCTCCCTGGAAAACACAGACTAGCCAAACACAGGCTATGTTGTGTTTGAGTACAGCAGGCTTAGTTCAGGGTTAAATACACTTGCCTTTAATTTACAGGAGATCAGACCATGTACTCCTATAGTCTCCTTTAGACTTCTAAAATAAATTTCTATACTTTTTAAACTCTCCAAGATACCTATAAATAATTCTTTTCCTCCTACCACCCCAAACTTAGCTTTCTTTTCCATGTATGCCTCATCTGTATTTGATTTTTCTGTCCCACTTGCACAGCACTGTAGCTGGAAAAATATCGCTGACAGGTTATGGAGGCACCCACTTCTTGTCTCAGCTGCTGAGACTGCACCACCTTTCTCAGAGAAGTTTCTTGAGTAGTGTCATGGCACTCACTTTTATTTGACCTCTAGGTGAATGTGCTTCATCCAGTTCAGCTCTCTTTATAGCTGGTCTGGGGTTGTGCTTCAGAGACTTTTTCAATCTTTCAAAGAAAACAGATAAAATCAAAGCATACCTCAGCAGCCACAGTCCATTTGAAGTCATTTAAGTGTTCTTATAATTGCAGCAGCTTTTGTGATTGCTTACACCTAACAGGAATATTTGGCTTGGCCAAACTGGTACCTGTGTAACTAAGGGCAAAGCTGGCATCCTATGTGCATTAGCTGTGTGCTTTTCCTTTCCTCGTGTTGTATATTGCCTCTTTGAATGTAGAGCTACAGTTTTCTTTGTTGTTCTTTATATTTTACTAACACACAAGATTTTCCTCATGGTTAAATAAGAGATTCTGGTCTCCTAATAGATATGTAGATAACACTGTGTTTTTGCTCCAGTAGCTGACATAAGGCTGAATCTGGTAACCTCACTTACTGAATAATTGTGTTGTCATTGGGAATACTCACACATGTAAAATGAGTAGGACTTGGCCCTTTGGTCATATTTTTCTAATAAAAGATAAAATGAGATTTTTAGGAAACTGCAACTTATGACCATAATATTTATGAGGCTGTCAGGACTGCACTGTAAAAATTCATATTATTTAATTCTTCACTGTGACAGTAAAGCATCATTTCATTTATATGCAAATAGGAATATGCTGTTTCTTCACTGAAGAAGCTGTTTGAATTATTCAGATTTTATTAATAAAGCTTCATAAATAAGTATTTTTTCTACTCAATTGGTAGTGGCCAGGGGAGAGAATCTATTTATCAGACTTTGTTATTATTATTCATAACAAAATATGAAGATTTATGGAGTACATAATTAGACGTTATGTGATTGTAATGGAAACACTGGGTTATCCAGATGAAATACTCTTTTCTTTATGCATTTCTCCTTGGCAGAGGCACTTTCTGGAAAATGGACAGACCTATCCCCATCACTAAGTTCCAAGAAATGCCTATGAAAGGGAGAGAAATTTAATACCTTTTTTAATCATACACACTGAAATAATTTTGAATAAAAGAAGGTGCCTAAGGAAGACTATGAGGAATGCCAGAGAGAAGCAGGTAGGGAAAATGCCTCCTCTGGGCAGAGGTGCAGGTCTGCAGACCGATGGTTAACTCTGTGGCAGCACAGTCCAGCCTGAAATCACCTGGCCTTTAAACCATCATTTAGGTGACCAGCAATTAATATTCCCTTCAGGTAACAATCCCAGTGAGAGCCAGATGTGAAATACCTGCTGAACATTACAGAGCAGCCGACAGGGATTTATTACTGTATGCTGTAACCAAAGCAGAATTTTAATCTCACCCACAGAGCCTCTGAAATCCACCACAGCAAAACTGCTGTAAATGAGAAGTAGGGGAGAACATCCAGGCTGCAGGGCTAGTGCAGAGACCTGAAGATATTTTGCAGGAAAAGTTGCTGGCTTGAATTTTGACACTGTTGATTTGGTATGGACTGAATTTACTGAATTTAGTGCTTCTCTGGAAGCAAGGCCATGGAGCACATCTTGTGGAAATCTCTCAACATCTCAAACTTACCAAGACTAAGAAATGAGCCTGTAACTGTATACATGACTGTTCATGAACCAGTTTTTTGCATGTGAAATATAACTTTAAACACATGTGTAACCTTGAAGGCACTGAGCTGGGTTGTGTGCTGCTGTAAGCAGCATGTGCGAGGTAGAGAAGCATGTTTGAGTGTGTGTGTAAATGGGCAGGCAGCTACCTGGAAGAGCCTGGCTTGGATACCACAGGAAGGCAAAGGATGTTCTGAAGATTTTAAACTCTGTATAGTCATTGTGGACCTAATTATGGTCAGAGCAAAATTTAATAATGTACATTAATGCCTGCCATTGAACACATGACCAGGTGTTTTGAATGAGAAAACTCCTAAAAAAAACACACACTTTTCATGCTAGCTTGTATAATCACATATTTCATTTTATTTTATTTTTATAACATTGACTAAGACCTGAAAACAGTACACCTAAAGTATTCATTGCATTAATTTTTGAAGACAAGTATTGTAACACTGTAATTTTCATTTCTGGAGTTTAATTTTTAAAAAGTCAATACAGTAATGATGGGCCTGGTCATCCCCACCTGGAGCCTCTCCCCACCCTGCCCACCTCTCTATTTCAGCCCAGCCTGGGGCCACTGATTTGGGCGTTGGTGGCGTCGTAGCAGCGCTGGTCTCTTGCTCCCTCCAGCCCTGCTTGGTTGTGGGCTCATGTCCTGGGCTGTCCCTGGGCCCAGGGAGGTGACAGAGGGGTGTGGGGATTCTCTCCTCCCTGCCCTGCTCAGGTCCAGCCTGGCAAGGTCCTGCCCACACTGGAGGCCCTCCCCAACCCTCCAAGACTGTATGATGCCTAGATTATTATACGGAGATTTTACTGAGGAAGAAATGCCGCATTCATCTCGGCTCTCCTTTACTTCTCTCCTCCACTGCAGAGATGTACAGCAGAGACTCTCCATGGAAGCCTTCCAGACCAGGTAGGTTCTGACTTGTGTTTTCAGCCTGGCAGCTCTCTTTGCACATAACTGTATGTGCTCCTGGTTCAGACTCCCAGGTTCTTTGGCCAAAGGAAGCAAATATAGAAATTTTATTGGGCACTGTATATCCTAGTCTGGGCAACTAAGCAACCTAATTTTTAGGTTCTCCCAGCTCAGCAGTAAATCAGAAGAATTCCTTGCTCTGGGCTGTGATATATTTGTAACTATCTCCTGTTGTCATGTCAATTTTTCCTTGGGGCAGCAACACTAAAATCTGAGGAAAACAATTAATTTCTTGTAATCTCTCATACTGAAAGTAGTCATACCGCCAAGTCAGCTGTCTCCAATGCTACTGCAGTGCTCACCAGCTACTATAGGAATAACCGTACTGAATTTGAATATAGAACCTTTTTTTTTGTTTTTTGCTTTGGATTTTTTTTCCTTTTACTGAGAGGATAACATGCCTTGGAAGGGCTTTATTTAAAGTGTGTACTGGTGCACTGCAGAGCTTGTTCTGTATTAAATTCCAAGGATGAATTCTCTTGTGAGTAGTTTCCTGTGACTTTTTGACTGATTCATTTATTTTTAAAGACAACTGTCTAGGGTTTTTTGTTTTTCCTTTTTTTTTCTTACTCCTAGCTACAGGTGATGAAATGAAAACTACCTTCATTGTTAATATATAAAAAACTACAATGAGGTGACTTTCATAATGACAGAATAAGGTGGTAACTTCTGTGGGCTGGCAGAGGAACAGGTTGGAGTTTACTGTGGCTTCAGCCCCATGTGACAGGCACAGCTCTGTGTCAGGATATAGCAGAAGGCCTTTCTCAGGCTCTGGCACAGGGAGGGCAGGGATGTGATGATGTGGAAAGGCAGTTCTGCTTCTCTTCCTCCCTGCATGGAAAAGCATGCCATGTTTCTAGTCTACTGTGACCCCTGGCAAATAAGTGGGAGCCATGCTCTGCTTGTTACCGAGTTACATGTTCAGGTGTCTCAGACAAGTCCTCTCCAGACAGGTGAGGAGCTGGACCAAATAGCACATGGCTATGGCTGCATCTTGATTAGACAGGACACCCGCTTAGAAACGAACTTTTTTGAGCCCTCAAGTGCCATAATCTTCTAATGTTCCTTTAAGCATAGAAACATCATATAATAAAATTTAGAAAATTTTATTATGTGATGCTACCCTACCTATATATGGTTGCCTGCTTTCTGCTGTAGTATGTTTTTTGTGGGGAGGCATATAGGACATTAGTTGTTCCAAAATTCCTCCTGAGTTTGTGGATCTCTTTCATATCCTCAGTGAGGAAATATTTTAGCGCTGTAATTTGGTGTGAGCATGCTTCAAGTAGTGGGTTTTGCTGCACAGGAGCTTTTCAGGGAAAATGCGGTCACTTTTGGTGACTACATTCTGATTTGATTTCCGTTCTTCACTCTTTGGTATGCAAACCACAGGGCCATATGGTACAGCCACAGAAATATGTGTGCTCATTATGAAAGTGCTTCTTATTACAGCTACAAAATATGGAAACTATGAGTTAAATTGATCAAAAATTATGTCACTATTCAAGAAAGCAGAAAGCCCAAAACACCTGTGAAAGAAATACTGTTGTCCAGTAGGCATTTCTAAAATATCTAATGTTAAGAAGAAAACTGAAAATGAATTTAATTCACAAGTAACACAGGGAGTACTCCAGATATTTTGCCTAACTGAAAATAGATTTTCTACTAGCATTCCCTGAAAGGGGCATGAGGGATGCAACAGTTGCTCTTCATACTTTGTCCATAGAAGTTCTCAGCTACTTAGTGACTAGTGCATGTATTCAACAAACATGGCTTTGGTACAAATGTGGTAGCAAACTGATCTTTACGCAAGTCCATGGCATTCTCAGAACGTTGCTGTCTGTCACAGAAATCTCTCATATTCTCTCCTTTGACCCTCTGTTAACTGAAATTTGTATCAAAGTAAAACGAGTCACTCAGAAATAGGTATTATCATATGAATTTTGAAAACAAATGGGAAAGCAGTAGGATTGGATGGAAGGACTGAGAAAAGGATTTTTTACAGATAGCAGAAGCAGTTTTGTAAACAATGCTGGTAAAACCCTAACAAAGGACAGAACAGAATGGAGACAGTGGTGCTAAATGGAGGGGCTTGGGGGGTGGGAACTCAGGAACACTACAGTGCTCATTTGGAGTGGCTGGGGAAAGCTGAAGTCTTCATGTTTGTTCTAGTTGAAAGAACTGTGAAGCTGTTGTGGAAAAATACAACTTAGCAGGGTGTCTTCCTTCAGAGATTTGAGTAAGGGAAAGGAAATAAGGCAACTGTAATGCCTCCCTCTACTATGAACATTGCCTTTCATGCCAGAAGAAAGGCATAGCCTCTCAGACTTTCTGATCCCTATTATATTCAGTATTCTTATAGCCACAGGCTTTGTGTCCTAACCACTCCCTCTCAACTCAGAAAACTCGATTTCCTCTTGTTTTTTATCCAAAATACACCCTTTGGACACAGTTAGGGGTATTCTGTGTTGTAGATGGTCTGTTTATCCCAGTGCACTCTTGCATATCACCGACCAATGGGACCTTATTCTCTGCTGACTTTATCTGTATTCGCATATATACAGTGTGAACAAAGCTGTGTGTAACAGTTTTACTTGATAGCATTTGGTATCCACACAGCTCTGATGAAAGTTGCTTCCTAAGGAGAGATGGAATGAAAAGTCCAGCCCTTAGATGAAAAGGTAGCCTGGAGAAAATCCATGGAGGAAAACAAGGAGAGACATTTTTAACAGATCCTGCAATAAATGGAGAGCTGGTAGGGATAGCTAAAGATGAAAACTGTCATAATTTTACATTAAAATTGGCCTTTAGAGGATTAATTTTAATGTTTCTGCAGGGTGCTTATACTGAGAAGCACTAAGGTCAAAATACAAGTATTTCAAATTAGGAAAGCAAACAGCTTCAATGATAGCTTGAAATGATCAGATTGCTTACTGGGAACCTTCAGTGAGGATGAAATTATGGTTAAAAACCAGATTGCTAGAGCAGTGAGAGCAGTAATATGCAGCCACAGGAGAACTGGGGTGTAGAAGAAAGCCAGGGTCAAGGATGAAGTCAGCAACCCAGCCAGCAGGGACAGCCCGTAGGTCAGACTGGAGCAGAACGAGAGAGTGAGCAGCTCACCTATAATGAATGTGATAGGCGGGGCCAGATCCTGCCCGAGCTTACATCAGTGCAACTTCAATGGCTGAATCCTCTTGACATAATGTCACTTCCAATATGATCTAACAACACACATGCAGGCTTTTATTTAAATCAGTGCACAAGGCTAGATTTCCCACTCTCCTGTGCTCTTTCTAGGCAATTGTAACTTCGTCGTTCCACAGCTGTTACTATTATGATCTTAGATACTGCTGAATTTCTTCTCTTGTGTATCTTCCATGAGTAAAAATTCACCCGTTTCTTACTGGCCTTCTGTTTTAGCAAGACTAAATCACCCTACAGGTGATTTTACCCAAAAAACCCAAAAAATTGCAAAAGCTGCCACATCCCTGCCCCAAAACTCCAGGCTTTAGCTACTCTTTTTTATGTATATTTTATCTCAGATTAGCATTGTAGAGAAGACTGTATTTCCTCCTTGTTTACATCAGTATAAGAGAGGTAGAGTTGACCCTCGGCTCACTGACTAAGGCAGAGCAGCAGTGGTACTGTCTGGGGATTCCCTGTGCCTGCCACACGTTCGGGCCGAAAGAGCTGCCAACACAGGAGAGAGAGGCACGGTTCCTGAGAGAAGTGTTCCATACCTGCATGCAGAAGAAGGAGGCGATACACACAGAGAAAACGGTGCTGTGCCCAGCTGGCAGCATCCCTGGCGGAGCTGTGCTGGCATCCCGGCGGGCACAGGAAGTGGCTGGGAGCCCCCAGCAGACGGTAGCACTGGGGCCCTCAGACCAAAGCACTCTGTCAAAGCTAAGTTTTATACTGAAAGGAGAGTAATACATATAGCACTTAAGGCATCTAGCTTAAAATATTAAAAAGGAGGACAGAACTGTGGTAAGGAGGGTTCTTCGAGAAAATTGCCTGTGGACTGTATTTTAATGTTCTGAAGCTGCTGCCTCAAGCTATTTTACACAATACCCAGTTTTCTTGAGTTTCAGAAGTACTAATGATTCAATGGATGCAGAATCACAGAAAGCTCCTGAACTCATCTTATGCTCTCCTCCACTGACTTGAAGTCCTATTTTCAGCTAGTGGTTCAGAACTACAGAGCATTGCAAAGGGGCAAAAAACTCTCTGTGGTGTTAACTGATACCTTCTTTGAAAGAAATTAATTTTAAACTAGAGACATTGGATTTATATGAATGAAATATTTAGTTTCTTTTTCCTGAGAACTGGTAGATTACTAACCTAGGTTCTTGGTTTAACACATCAATTACAGTAATGAAATGCAGCATTGTCTTTTGTGTTTGGTATCAGGGCCTTTTTTCCTCTCTTTTCCAATATTTCAGTAGATATTTCTTGAGGGTTTTTATGTTTAAAATAGCAGTTACTTGAAATGCTGTAAATATGAATAGAAATTTGGTTAGTAGAAAGCCCCTTTCCCCAGTTTAATATGAGGATAGTGCTTTTTTAATCCTTTCCAAACATATGGTAAACAGTTCTTTGTATAATGTCAAAATAGAACCTAGAAATACCACTTCGTGCAAATTCCAGTTTTAAAGGAATTTTAGTTTTAGAATACATGCGGCATGCTGTCTAGCTATCCAGATCATCGTGGGAAATTTGGCTTGTTTTTATGACAATAGCAAATAACATTGCAGAGATTTTTCACTATTAAAGTAAAACTAGGAAAAATTTAGATAATGCAAAAATACAAATAAAATTAAAAGCAATCCTGCACCTAAAAAAATCTCATTTTAATGCCTTTTTCTACAAGACTGTTCTGAATAAATTAAGAATTACTGAAGAACTGTTGAAGCAAAGCCACGTCCTGCTGAATTTGCACCATAGTAAGAATATTCCACTTGAAGATACCAACTTGGCGCAAGATTTTTATGGAAAGTTTCAAACAATTGGATATTTTAAAACAGAAGTAGTCTTAAGTATTAGAATTTTACCAGGATGAAAACTATTTTTCAACCACTCTAGGTGGAAATGCACTGTTTTAATTCCTGTGTCACGTTAATGATGGGGGTGCTATTTCACTAGCTTTTACTTACCTGTCCTCTCAGTAATGGCAAGTGTCCTCCTGGTCAGCAGAACAGACCTCAGTCTATCCTGCTCCACCAAATTGTTTGACATAGTCTTCAGCAGAAAAATGGCAGTTTTATCAAATTAAAGCACAAACTCCTCAAACATCATCTTGAATCTGTACCAAATTTTCCAACTATAAAGACAAAGCCAACCAAACTGCCTGAGATTAGTATCCTATGTGGTAAAATCTTACACTGTGATTATGATTCCAGTGGGCTTCCCAGAAATCAACATAGGAATCAATAGGTACAACCATTAACAATAAAGCTACACATTACTACCAGAGGAGTGAGGTGGCAGTTACAGGGAAATCAGTCTGAGTCCTTGAAACTCCTTGTTTTTCAGTGACACATTGTAAAATTTTTAATTGGCAGGAAAGGAATAATGGTTAAAATGCTTACTTCAGGCTGAATGTGCAGCAGTGGTAGTTTCAAAGGGGGAATTGTGCTGCTGTCTTCTTTCCTAGGATAATTACTGTAGATTAGTTTATGCTCTTAGAATGATATGTACTAGTACATGTGTGTGCTTATAGTTCTGGGCTTCCCATGTATGGGGGCCTATATTTAGTGCTGGAGGCATGTTTCATGCCCTCAGTGTCAGATGAAAAGGACCAGGTGACACCCGAGCTGTATTTTTCAACTCTTGAAATACACAAAATGCACACCCATGAGCTAATGACAAAGCAGAAAGACTGTGAAAGACAAATTCCCTTTAGTCTTTGGGAAACAATGACAAAAAGCAGTAGTAATGACCCTGGTTTAAGAGCTTGGAATATATTTGGGGAAAGAGGAATTTACTTTTGAAACATGAAATACATGTAAGCAAATGTACCCAGATCTGTCTTTGGAAGCTAACCTAGCCAGGTACTATAGAAGCCGGGAAGTCAGGGTCCAGATGCCCCTCCCAGGAGCCTCAGCCACTCTTGGATCCCCCTTCTTTTCTTCCCCTT
>VYZQ01013923.1:2305-14759 GCA_013400655.1 Mystacornis crossleyi | reverse complement strand
GGGACAGCACTAGTGACAGGTGTCCAATTAGATGCCGTGCCACTGTTTACAACCCTCTGAGATCAGCCATTCACTCAGTCCTCTCTCCACCTTACTGTCCACTCATCCAGCCTGAATTTGCCTATGAGGATGTTGTGAGAGACAGTGACAAAAGCCTTGCTGAGCTCAAGGTAGACAAGATCCACTATTCTCACTTCATCTATCCGCCCAAGGAGCCCCCTCTGTCCCCACGCCCTGGCACCATGACAAATTCTTGTGTTTATTACTTTTTTTTTTGGTTTGCATTTTTTCCCTGATATTCTTGAATATCAGAGAAGTCTCAGAATATTCCTTGATAAGCTTGAACATTATGCCAGTACTGACAAAAATTCTATAAAGACAGTTTTCCTTCACAGAACATTTAAATTGCAAGCCATGTGAAGAAGGTACATTGACTCATCAAGAGTAGTGTATATAGTGCACACATAAGAATGGTGCAACAAGACAGCTGGATAAGCAGCAAGTTTTTAATGTGTACGTTCAATCAGGAAATCAGCATTTTCTACTGCATTGGTAGAAGCAGCATTTTTTACTTCAAAATAGGTTAGAAGCTCATATGAAGAGCAAGCTACAGATCTTTCAGTTCTTGAAAAATAAAACAAGCAACAGGCAAGAACCCAAACCAAATGACTAAATGTTCTGTTTCTTGTGCGTCAGAGTTAGAAACATGAGATTTTGTCATTGTTATTCACCTTAATTTCAAACAGTTTTCAGTAGATTTATGTGGAAGGAGATAGAGCAAAAGGTCCCAAGGAGAAGTGAAATGTCTAGTAATAACTCAAAACAATAAAATCATATATTTACTAGGGAATACCTGTGTTTTACATAGATTAGCAAGAGAAGGGGAGTGACAAAACATGAATATGTTTTTCAGCCATGAAAAATCTGTTGGAACGTTTTTTCCATTACAATTAGTATTTACAAGAGATGCAAGCGTTCTGATGGCCTTAAAAAAATAAAATAGTAAGATACTAAATTGATTTAATTATGATGAAAATTGATAGAAAGCAAAACCCCAATTTCTCCCCTCCACATCACACTGTAAAATAACAACAGAAAAGGAAAATTGAGCATAATAAAAGAGAGACATTGAAAGAGTGGACAATATTCTTGAAATTGAAAGGATAGTAGTTAGCTGGGTGCCATTTCAATGTCACTTAACACTGATTAAAACCAAAATCTCAGATTACATCCACAGCTGCAAAAAATTAACTTCATTCGAGCTGTAGTGGTTAGCAAGACTAGAATATCTGTTATCTGTTTCCTGCCTGAGCATTTCCTTACTGCAGAATTCTCCTTCTCACATTCCAGTGAAGTTAACACAGAACTTAGGATGCAGTTGCTCAAATACAAAGGCCCATGCAGACCTGTAGAAAGTCACTGCATGAAATATATAAATCAAATCTCTAATTAAGGTACAGATTTTAAAGCATTCTGAAAAATCTCCTTCCTGTAAACCCCAGGAATTTAACACTGTCATCTTTGACAGAACATTTGCAGTTCATCCCTTATGTGACTGAGAAACACTGAGGCTCTTTAGGTTTTCAAATGTTATATAGAATTTAAATTTCTCTTCATAAACACCTTAAAAAGGGGAATTATCTATTGTACAAAATATAAAGAAATGGTGTGAGAAAGCACACCTCCACTAAAGAGGAGAAGACAATATGAAAAATATCTTAAATTCACCCTAATTTTGAAATAATTTCAATACGGCAGAGTTCCACGAGAATCCAAGGAAGCATGATTTAAAGCAAAAAGTAATTGAAAGATATTACAAATAAAAAAACATGATAACTTTCTCTGATCAGAATTTACCTATTTCTGCATTAGTGAACAAATATTAATTTAAATGAAAATCAACAAATTGACAAAGACTGTAAATTTCTAACTATATTTTATAACACGAGTAAATAAAAATTTGCTGCCAAGTCTGCCTATAAATTCTCAAGTTTCATGTTTCATGACATGAAAACTGTTTCAACAGTTTTCATTATTGATACTGATGAAGTTAGGGGAAGCAAGATTATTATTATGTTTTTACCATGCAAAGACATGTAGACAAATATCACATTACTCCCAGAAAAGCTAGTAATTTAAAGGTTTATATATTGTAGGTGTTATCTCAGACCTAGCAGGAAGTTTACAAAGCTAGGGGAGAAGAATGTATCAGTGATAATGGACACAAAGAATCCAGAATTTATGGGCCACCTGGAAAGTAAATTCAGCAAATTTGCTGAAATCAGCTCCTACTGGGCAAAACATAATTCCAGCAGGGGGAAGATCACAACTGCTGAGTCACAGCCCACCTATTCAAGAAACCCACTAACTGAACAGAAGAGAAAGACTTAGCATGGGACTAATTAGCATGAGAAATGAGGAAATAATTTAGCCAACGTATAAATGTATAAATAATGAAAAGTTTTTAATGACGTTTGGGTACTCACCACCAAGAGGCCCTGGGTGCAGGACCAATGGGATGCTGCTGGATACACTAAGATAACAAGGTGGTGACTGTCTTCTGCTTTGTCGTCCCTTCCACCCCCCCAGTCTTTTCTATTTCTTTCTATTTCTCTACCTCATACTCGTCGTTATATAAAATCTATATAATTGACACTGGCAAATGGTCTTGTTTGCCCCTTAGGTTAGGGAGNGTATCAGTGATAATGGACACAAAGAATCCAGAATTTATGGGCCACCTGGAAAGTAAATTCAGCAAATTTGCTGAAATCAGCTCCTACTGGGCAAAACATAATTCCAGCAGGGGGAAGATCACAACTGCTGAGTCACAGCCCACCTATTCAAGAAACCCACTAACTGAACAGAAGAGAAAGACTTAGCATGGGACTAATTAGCATGAGAAATGAGGAAATAATTTAGCCAACGTATAAATGTATAAATAATGAAAAGTTTTTAATGACGTTTGGGTACTCACCACCAAGAGGCCCTGGGTGCAGGACCAATGGGATGCTGCTGGATACACTAAGATAACAAGGTGGTGACTGTCTTCTGCTTTGTCGTCCCTTCCACCCCCCCAGTCTTTTCTATTTCTTTCTATTTCTCTACCTCATACTCGTCGTTATATAAAATCTATATAATTGACACTGGCAAATGGTCTTGTTTGCCCCTTAGGTTAGGGAGAGGCATCTCTCACTAATCAGATCCTAAGAGAAGAAAAAAATGGCTTTGAAATGTTTTTAAGGTATTTTTAGAGATGTATCCATTTTGATGGGCTGTTTTAAATTCTTTCAGTGTAAAAAAGTCAAGCAAAATGTAAGGCAGAATATAGTTGTAAGGGATTGGATGTGAACACCCCATGATCTACCACGTTTTTATCCCATGTGAACATGTGTAATGAGTGTGTTTGTACTCAACATGAACTGCATTTTCGCAAATTTTCATCTGCAAATTTTGTTAAGCTGTTTCAAAGTACTTTTATTAATATCATAAGTTGGTTTGTATTTCCTGCAAAACTTCAATAGAATTATTCATTGATTTGGCACAAAAAAATGCAAGTATGAAATAATAATCTGATTAAAAATCGGACACTATGTGTAAACTATTTTTTTTTTGCCTACCTCTATACAAACTTAAACCCTATTTCATCCATATCTGTTATTTACCAGTTAAAAAAATCAGCTTAATGTAAGGGACACTAACACCACTGTCAGTGAAAAATTAAATAATCCTTTATATTTAGAGAGATTACCTACTAATTTCATTGAGAAATCTGTCAGATCACACTTCTTTAACTAAAACCCACTTCACATTCTAGATAAATAAACCAGAAAATCAATAGTTTAGAATATGTTTATGCCAAGTTTACAGTTACTTTGGTTTGGGGTATTTGGGTTTTTTTTTTTTTTTTTGCTTGGTTGGATTTTTTTAAGCCTATGCATTTAACTTTTCAACTCCTGTAAGCACTAGGGAAAATAAGATAGTTCATCATAATTCTGTTTTTGAGTAGAGATGGAAGTCCACACTGACAAAATGAAGAACAAAATAAGGCACGTTATATAATTAATAAAAAGGATAGGTTCTTAAGTGGCAAAAACATTTCTATGAAATGCCATTATTACCTCTTTTAAAATGTTTTGATAAATTACACCCGTTTCTGAAGACAACTCACCATGTGAAGCTGTGTTTAAAATGTATGTTATAATTATATAGCATTTTTCTCAAATAGCTATATCCACACTTTTGTACGTGCCAAAATACCTGATTAGTATTCAAGATCAAAATTATCACATGATAAAGAAGGAACTGGATTTTTTGCATACAAATTTCCCTCCAAGAACCTCACACTGAATACATTATGACATTGATTGGATCTATTGATGGGCAAGGTGCTGCATCCCTTCATCAAGAGATCAGAATTACTCAGGATTATTAATAGGGTTATATTTTACCACTTACTATCATCAGATGTTAACAGAGACAGAAAGAATTATAAGTGACACAATGAACTGCTGAAAATGTGATGTACCAACATACATTTTATCCTTGTGCATTATTGGTTTGCAGAAATTTTCATTAACTTTCTAACACTTATTTAAAACAATTAATTCATAGAATATCAGTGCCAGAAATGAACATTTTTATCTGTTGTTCAAGTAAACCTATAAATGGATGGATTTTACCTGTGAAGTTTTGTTAAAACTCATTTCACTAACTTTGAACAAGAACTATGAAAAAGGCAAGTTTTGAAACACAAACATTTCTGTCCCACATATCTCCTAATTCTTTATGTCTTAGGGAAGAAATATGAATTATAACTGTCTTAGGGTTTCTTTCATTTTACATTACATCTAGGTCTGATAGTAGATTTGAAAATCTAGGAAGAGATTTTCATTAGACCTTTGGGGATTAAAGAAGTAATCAGACACACTAGAAACATGGCTTTCATTATAAGACAAAGAAAACACAAGCAATTAATTGCAAAGGTTGTAAATACATAATGATGGTGCAACTGGCCATATTGAATGTGTTTTGTGGACAAGTAAACTGATTTGTAACCTGTTGAAGGACTATGGAAATTTAGCAACCTAATCTAGCAAATTTCAGATTTTCTTTTTTAATTCACAGATTGTGAATTTTCAGGTGTGGGTTTTTTTTACTAAATAGAAGAGACATCATATTTTCTGGGAGGAAGTGTATGAAATCTAGGTTGGGTAAGATGACTTAGATACTACTTACACATTTCTGTGCTTTACAGGCTCTTAGGGAATGGTGGAGTCTGTTGGATGACATCTCCTTTGACCTTCAAGTAACTGCAGTATTGCTGAGGCCAGTGTTCATGGGGCAAAAGGTTCTTCTAAACTTAAATGCTATAATAAATCACATAGAAATAGGCATAGCAAACCAGATCTGTGGTTCATTGAATCCAATATCTTGTCACAGTGGCATGCAATAGTGGTTTCAGAGGCAAAGGAGCAAGATACACCATTTATTTCTCCGAAATGCTGGTTGTAAAAGCTGGCCTTTACTCTGTCTTCACAAAAGCGTTCTTCTTGGCATTGTGGGAGAGTGAATAAAGTGCCTGGCACATGTACAAGATCTGGAAAATCTCTTTGGACTTTACTTGCTCTTTGCAATTTAGGTGTAATTAAGCTGTGTTAGGTCAAATGCTGATATTGAACTGAGCTCTTCACAGCTGCTAGTACTTTTATATATATATGTACACATATATATAATTATTATTATTAATACATATTTTTTTAACAGTTAAGAAGAGAAGATGTTGCAGTTGGAGCAGAAGTTTGGGAGTTAAATTTATGCTTTTAGATGTTCTGAAGTACTTCTCATGTAACTTTAGACCAAATACTGTCTCAGTGTTTTTCTGAAATAAAACCGAGTCAGATTTAGTTTGTCAAATTCCCATATGACTTAGTTGTTTAGCAAATGTAAAACTTCTGGAGGTATGCGTTTTCAGCTCAGAAAGTACTGTTATAATTGCACAGCCAATACAATCCTGAGATGAAATTGGACTCTTCTGCAATTAACATATTTCCTGTCATAATTTCAATTAGAAATCTTTAGTATCAGTGTAGATAAAAGATCTAGAAATGTTTGACTTCCAAAACCCATACAGCATTTTCAAGGCTGAAAGTTGACAGGAAGTGGAAGAAATCTGATTAAAATTAATCTAGGAGCCATTGTGAGGTTCCAAGTTTGCCTGCCTGTCATTCTAACTTCTTATCCTGAACCTTGAGTTTTTCTCTTCCATAATATAATAAAATTTCTGACAACAGAGAGTAAATTGAGTGAGAGAGTAAACTGAGCCCTGATGAAATACTTATAGCAGAAGAGTGTACAGAATTTCCTGCATTTTTTTTTTTCTGTGAGCACCATATGCCTTTTCTGTTTCTGTATCTTTACTGGTAAATTAAAAAGAAAAACAAGGGTTATGCAATGCATTTGTTGAATTCAGGGCCTTCCAAAGTCTAACTTTGTTACAAGACCAATAACCGTACAAATGTTCCTCCTATTTCATTCAGAATATTTAGGGTAATATCTACATAAGTGAGGAATTGTAACATTGGGTGCTGCTCCAGTACTTCCTCCTGGTTTCAGCCTTTTCTATCAATTTCCATTAAAAAAAAAGAAAAAAGAAAAAAAGAAAAAAAGGAAAAAAGAAAAAAGCAAAAAGCTTATTTCCACATGTGTGACTGGCAGCATCTTGTCCAAACATCTTAGTTTTATTTGTGTGCAGATTACAGCTGATTGGTTTTCAACACTTTAAGAGTTGGTGCCTAATTCCAGCTAATGCCCATTTTCCTTATCTCATTTTATTATTTTCACTGTTGAAATGTAACCCTTTGGACTGGAGATAGGTAATTTATAATTTAGCACTGAACAGTGAGAAATATTTGCCAGAAGGGTTTGTTGTGGGTGTTTCATTTGTTTGCTTGTTTGCTTGTTTGTTTTAGATGTTTTAGCTTGCTTGCTTGTTTTATGGTTGTCTAATACTATCTGCAAAACAGATGACTGTACAGTAAGTCACACATGTAGGAGGGAGTAACTCAGGCACCTGGTTTCATCAGTGGTCACTGAGCCAGTAATTTATTCTTTCCTGATGGTCTAAAGTACTAATATATCTATTCCAATTCCATTTTAGGCAAGGTGGCACTTGATTATCCTTGGAACCACCTATTGCCAGACACTGAATTTACCTAACAGATCTCTTTATAACACAATATGATCTTCCTTAACAGCACCTACTGAGTTATATTTAGATGGAAAGTTTGAGATAACTTTTTATTGTGCCATTGTTGCTTTTTTTCCTTTTTCTTTTTTAACATACAAAAACAAGTAAGAATGAAGGGAACACTTTTGCTTGAATTGTATTCCCATCCCCATTTGAATTTAAGAGATGGATTTAAACTCTGGTGTCCCCTGGTGTCTTGGATAAATAGTATGTGGAGCACACATATTCTAACTGAAAGAACAGGAAGAAAGAAGTTGAATCATTTATTGTACAAGTAAATACATATTTCTTCAGAGTGATGAATAAACCATTTACAGCATTTATAGAAAAAATCATTAAATTGACCATGTTTTATAGAAAAAAAAAGTTTATAAACATAAGCAACATTTGTAATCCAAATTTGGGCTCAGGACTCATGCTGACCACTGACATCAAGTATAACATGTTTTAAACATTCACCTTTTTAAACTGCTTTCAACAAACCACTGAAGTGGCTACCTGACAATGCCTTCATTTTGATGACATCATTCTGTTTCCCTCATTTCCCTCTGGTGACTGAGACATCCATGTTAGATAGGGTTTTAATGTCTATTTCAAAGATAAAGGAAAAAGAAAAAGAAGTGCTAACATTTTATTTTCCTAATTCTATGTGGCTTAAAACAGATGTAGGAAAGCTTTTCTTCAACATGTTAGGTGTGAAATATAGATGAATCTTTTGGTAAAGTGCAAACAGATAGAAAAATGTATGTAGAGCCTGTCTGTTCAAAGTTAGTACCAAATCTGAGACAGCCTAAATTTCTCTTCTTAGGTGCATGCAGAGGCTGTCCATCTCAGGTTTATGAGAGGCAGGGCAGGGGGTGAGTGCTAAGAAACGTCTGTGAAATGTAACATACGTCAAATCATGCTAGTCATTTCCTTTTAATGAAAAGTTGAACTACTCTGCAGAGCTATAAGAGAAGAGGTTCATCTCCCCTCTACATCATGCACTACAAAAGGATGCAAAAGACAAAGAATAAAAAACACCCAGTCTGTGATCTGGGATTCTGTAAGTCTTTTCTTCTCTCCTCCTCCCCTCCTCCCCAAATACATTTGAATAAGCAGTCTTAGACAATGCATGGTGAAAAATCTGAAATTCCATTCAAGAATGTGGTTTAGGTAAGGTTTACATGTTCCAGTAAATTCTTTCAAAACACAGTCACTGACAGTACTTTACAGGTAGCAATGAGTTTTTGGAGGATCTATATCTGGTTCAGTTTTAAACATTATGGATATTTCAACTTTTAGGCAATAATTTCAGGAAAAAGCAGAAGGAACATCCATCAAATGTACTGTAATGAATATTAAAACAAACATTCTTAAAACTGTGGTCCGCAGATAGCATTGCAGTTGTAATTCCAACATCCTAAAGGAAATTGATAATTTATATTTAGTTTAGGGAACTACTATTCTTTTGTGATGACAGACAAAATTCTGTGCAATTAACTCAACTTCATATTCACCTACTTCTGTTCCTGTGGGAAATGGTGGAGGCAGGGCACTGCTTTCTGGTGCTTTGATAGACTCATTGTAGGCTACTTAAAAGTAGTTTAGATGGGGCAAAGGAGGAAGGTTTTTAGACTCTCCAGCCATAGAAAAAGTCTATGATGCAGCAGCTGGCCATGGAAACATGTCAAAGAGGAATAAAAGAGCTATCCAGGGGAATACAGAACAGAAAAAAAACCCAATCATTGAGGAAGCTTCTTAGATAAACCTTCACCTGCCAAACCTACTCCTTTCAGATTGTTAGCTCTAGAACCTAACTCTAGTCAAAATTTCTGCAAACTTAAAGACCTCTTTCTCACCTCTTCCAGGAAAGATGAAGTCAAGTTTCAGATAGTAATATCACAACAGGGGTTTCATGAGGAATAAAAAAGCAAAATTGTGAGACACATGTATTTTTCATTGAAGTTTCCCTGTTTAAGCAAGTAATCCCTTGGTCTAAAAAAAAAAGTATATATGAATTCGTAGCAACTAATTCTTTAACAGCTTAATAATCATAACAACAGTATACACATATAAAATGTTTTGCTCCTTGAAGCAAGTAAGATGACATTACAGTTCAGTGTTGAATCATAATGGAATCCTGTGAAATCTCACAGGAATTCCAAAGTACACCATTTACATATTTGCCTAACAGCACAGCACTGAGTTGAAAATACAGTAAAATTCTGCCAATTTTTGGCTGAAGTATGTTATGTAATCTGGTTGATCCTTAGTATCCACTTAAACCTGAATAAAACTAATTTTCAGTGCAAACCACCAACCTAATAGCTTTCATTTATGCTACATCAGACAACTAGGGAAAGTTTAACTAAATATTACATTTTTCATATCCTATATTTGAATATTTAAATTTAGGGGAGTTTGCCATCACTTATGTTTCTTGTTTTCAACAGCAACAGCAGTAGAATATGTAGCTTTCTACAGTGTAGCTATTTTAATTCCTTAACATACAAGAGGGAAAAAACAAAGCAAGAAATAAACAATTCAGTAAGTTTGAGTGAGAATATTTGGCTTTATTTTCTTTTGTTTAAAATTCTAACAGAAAAGAAGTCAGCAGTAATGTTAAAAAGAGGCTCTAGAGAACAACAACAACAAAAAAAAAGACTAAAACCAAAAGCAAAATCATATAACGTATATTTAAAGCTAAACTTTGTTTAACATCCAGTTTTAATGCTTTGGTTTCTTCAGAAAAAAAGACATGGTTTCCCAGGTGTAGAGACACACTACCTCTGGGGATAAGAATGAAATAGATGACTGCTTCATATTTTGTCCAGGACATTAGTGTATATATGGTTCTACACTTCCAAAATAATTTCCACAAATATTAGCTTGAGAGACTTCCATTAAAAAAAAGCAAAGAGAACTTTATCTTGGAATTCTGTGACTCCAGAAGCTGTTATAATAGAACCCAAAATACCAATATTGTGATGCTAAGTTAGACACATCCTTAGTAAACAACAGTGTTGTATTGAAAAGGAGGATTACACAGTTTATCCAGATTTTTCCGTTCTGGAATGGGAGGGGGGAAATGCCCAAAACATTGATTAGATTTAACTTTGTCCAGTGAGAACACTGACATGTCATGACACTTTAATCAAATTCTCATTTGAAGCAGATCCTGACTTCACAAAACTACTTGTTTTTTGTTTGTTTCTTTCCATTTTTATTTTAGTGGTACACTGTGAGCAAAACCACATAATGTAGAACAAATATTTCCACTCCATTTTGTAGCCAGATCATATTTTACATTTATTTACTGATAATCAGATTATACAGCATTCTTATTTCACACAAGCCTTTATATGAACTTCAAGTTCTGATTAAGTGGATTAAATCAGTATTTTTGATAGCTTAGTGTATTTTTAAATAATCCTAATATGTTAAGGAACTTGAGTGACAATTCAGTTCCAGTAAGGTAGAATTTATATGATGCTTCATTTTGCTATGGTTGATGGGAAAATTAACACTGTTAAGGTTTAGAAACCCTCCCTGAATATGAGTCAAGCTTTTTCAAAACTAAACATAAGTATATCATACTCTAGAAAAATTGCAGGTTCTTTGCAAAACCAAGTAGATTTCTTCTCATCAGTTGCATTGTGATCATTTTGAAAACACTTTATGAAGAGGAATAACAATTGCTAGCTTTTCCCTTGTTCATTGCTTTCTTGTTTGGTTTTTTTATAGGCTTTGAGGTTTAAAATGAGAGATATGTTTTTACTTCTCCAAGAGAGTTTCAGAAAGTAGCAAACATGTCCTCCACACATTTGAAATCAACAAATGTAAGAATTGATACAAAATGTAGAATTTCATACTTTACATAAAAAACTCCAAGACATTAACATCATCCAAAATAAAACACATTAACTAAGATTAAAAAAAACAAATGAAAGTGTCTGAAAAAGCTGCATAACATAGGCCTTTCAAAAATGCCATGGCATCTAGAAAAACAGATCTCCAAAAGATCTACCAAAAAGATCTCCATTAGTGTGCTCTCTTTGTAGTTTCTGTGTATTCCTACATGACCTGTAACCATTGCACACTTTCAAATGTCACCTCTTATAAAGTTTGGATACCTTAAATTCATGGCATAGATAGATGAAAGCAAAACTCACAGAATTATGCCCCAAAACAACACTTTTTGATGTCTGACAGGCAGTGACAGACATGAGAGACAGCTTAGGTTTCTTGCAGCAGCTACATAGTCTATCAGATCACTAAAACATTCCAAGAATAGGCTACGTCAATAGTACTGGATTTTTACCTTCATCTTTATAAAGCATTAATTCAATCTTCACTTGTATAGGATAGCTAATTGAAAGCAGAGGAGGCATGAGACAAGAAGCCAATATTACACCATGTTTGAGAAAGGATCTATGGGTGATACCTTAATTGACAAAGCCATAAAATTAAATTCAGTAAAGGCTAAAACTGCTGGAAATGCTAGTCATCCAAGACATGTGGGACAGATATAAAACCGTAATTTGATTAAAAATAGCAAGTATGGATTTGCAAAAGGAAATGATAGTACCTCAGAATTTTCAAAGATCGAGCAAAGAATGTCTTAGGGAAATTGCATATATATCTTATTTATATTTTTATATGGTATTTATTTATATTTTTATACAGTTCTCCACAAAAGATACCTTGATATTTCTTACTATATATAGTCTGCATACATTCTGTATACATAGCTAACATAACAAGTTGATTTTTTAAACTATATATTCTGTTTGGAGAGGGAAAGGATATTAAAAAGTGATTTCCTCTTCAGGAACATGGGAAAACATAAAACACACTCATTCAGATTTTAAAATAACCCTGTTAGTGGGAATAGGAGAGCCTTTTAAAGGCATTTGGCATTTAAGAATTTGCACTGTCTGGTTTAGATCCCAGCAATAGACAGATGTAATGGGTTGAACCTGCGTGACTGTCAAGTTTCTCAGGAAATCGCTTTAGCAGTTTTGCATATAAAAAGCCCAGGCAGGGTGGGAATTTCTTCTTTGTCTTCGGGGCCCAAGGGCTGAGGGGTGGTGGAGGGTGGGGGGCCCTGAGGCCCCAGCCCAGGTCGGGGCCAGGCCCTGCTCCTCGACCCCTCAGCGCGGCCGTGCGGGGCCGGCCCTCCCTGCCAGGGGCGAGCTGTCCCTGCTCCGCAGGCAGCTTGGGGCT
>VYZQ01013920.1:0-10000 GCA_013400655.1 Mystacornis crossleyi | reverse complement strand
ATAATGAGGTATTTTTATTTCATTAATAGAAAATAAGGAATAAGATCTTTAAATCATACGCATTCATAATGCCTTTGAAGCCCTGTTTAGCTACCTTTTGTATTTTCCAAACCTTTGAAATAACTTCGAAAGAGCTCAGAGGGAAAGAACAGACTTCCTCGAAGAACTAGAAAAGCTATTCTCAAATATCTATCTCATAGATTATAAAGTGGCTTTAAAGGACTGTTTGAATAAAATGAGATACTTCCATTTTTTGATCAAAAATGTAGGAGAGAAATTATTAAAAACTATGATGGAAAATTGAAGGAAAGCCAATGTCTCTAACAGACTGCTATTTTTGAGTCAGTTTTAAAATGGGGGTAGTATGAATAACAGTTGATTTTATCTGAATCTATTCAGCCATGCAGAATTGCTAAAAATGCATCAGACATTTCCTTCCATCCAGCAAATACAAAGTTGCTGTGCTATAGCTGATGGTTTGGATTTAAGTTAAAATATTAAACACAGAAAGCCTCTTTTAAACTCATGAGCCTCTTAAACACATTTTGTTGTCTTTTATAGTATAGTTACATAGCTAATGCAGTATTAGCCCCCTCAGAATACATTTGATTTAAGATTATTTTAATGTGTGCTTAACCATAAAATGCTAATTCCTACAGCAGGACTGAGTTTTTCATCTCTCATTGAGTAACACAGGACTTTGAGACACTGCTGTTATTCTTAGATATAGAAGTCAGGTACTGGTTATTAATTACGGCTAAGCCTCAGAAATTTCAGTTTTGAATGAGAATCTTTCATCATTAAATGTTTTACTGAAAATATCATTAAATAATTTAAACTAAATATTTGAGAATCTAGCGAAATGTTAACACCTGAAACCTCTGGCTAGACTTGCCCTATAATTTCCTTGCAGTTTTCTGCTTTTCCCACTTTTCTGCTACAATAAGGTAAAAACCAGCTCTAATTGACCATCTCCCATCCTCCAGCCAATGTTTCGGCTGGTGCAGGCTGCCTGCAGATGGTCTCCCTGGAGTCTACCAAGAAAGATGCTTAGCTTCTGGGATCTGTCATGGAACAGAGCATGTTTTCCAAAGGAATCACTCAACTGATGTGGACCCTGTTCTTCACAGAACAGCAAAGCCTGTCTCCCAAGTGGCTTGTGGAGTATTTGATGATACATACTTAGGACCTGCAACTCTTAGGAAAATTTTTTTCCAAAGCAGGATGAGAGTTGTAAATAAGAAAATTGGGGAAACAAAAGAATTTTTTCCTTAAAAATCTCAGTGTGGTTGGTTGAAAGGTTTTTTTTTTGGTTTTGTTTTTTAACTGACACATTTCTCTAAACATTAAAAAATCCCAAACATACTTGTAGCACTGATACTAGCTCAGAATGTATAATCTAACCAGTCTTGTGGCTTTGGAAGGAAGAGTTAACAATTTATTTAGAAATGAATAATTTTTGTTGAAGTAGTGTTGTATCTTCTAGCCCTGTAATTTTGCAGAAGGCAATTCCCATTTATTATTATGCAAACTTTATATTAGTTTTATGAAAATAACTGTAACAAGAAAATTAATGAAAATTTTTGTCTACAGCACCTTACAAACAAAATGAATGAAGAGAGGGAAACTTCTACTGAGGTTTATTGGCCTATCCTTTATTACTCTGCCATATGTATTATATATGAAAGGTAAACAAATTGCCAACTGATTATTTTCTTCTCTGATGTGATACAACCTAAAAATTTTCTTTTCATATGTCTTTCAAAAACATGTTTATTTTTACCAGAGAAGCATTTTTTTTCCTACAGCAGGAAATGTGTATTTTAGCTGAAACACTTCTTTTTCCTATATTCTGAAAAATCATATTTATATGAATCTGTGACTCTTTCTCTGGATCGGATCCAGAAAGAGAAAAAATTAGTTTTGGCTTGACACTAGTTAAAGGTTTTTAAGTGAGTAACATTCTGGTTCTGCTGCTGAAAAATGAGAAGAGGAAAGCCAGATAGTTTCTCATGATGATCTTTTCCTTCATGGGACCTTAATGTCCCTTGGAACTGAATGCAGTGAACAGATAAAAATTCCCCCACAGAATATCCAGCTGGGAAACATATGCTTCATGCCACCTCTCCAAATCAAAATTAAGATCAGAGAGAAATAGCAATTGAGTCTACTGGGAGATGAGTTCAGATCTGAAAAGATGGGCAGAAGTACAGAAAATGTGCTGAGAGTATAAGGAAATTTCATACATATACAACCACCCTTGGAGAAAGTTTGTTTTAATATATAATAAATTTGAAATTTGAATTTCAGAACATTGCATTTACAAAATTGCTCACATAGGGAACAAAAGCATAAAAGACAGAATGTTGCTTCTTCAAATAAGTATTTTTCATAGTGTTTGCTAGTTTCATAAATATATATTTACACCTACCTCAAGGTGCAGTTACTGAGAAAATTCTAGAAATACACCCATAGAGTAAATACCATAATCAGGAATTCTGACCAAAGTTTGTCTCTTAGAATTTTTTCACTGTAAAGAGACAACTTTACTGAGACCGTGTAGCTCTGCGTTTAGAGGGTCACATATTTTCTCAGTGGTTAAATATGCTTAAAGCTCTAACAATAAAAATTCCATCAGTAGGAAAAATTAGTAGATAAATTTATACTTGTAAGAGTGAGAGAGTGAAAAAAATGGAAATTTAAAATATTCATTTTTCATTTAGATGCAAAGATTCTAAGTATTTTATTAATTTATTCCTCTTCCCCTGACCCACACTCCTCATGTCTTCTGAAATATCTTGTGTATTGCTACAATTTTAAGGTTTCATAAAATAACTTATATTACATGGATAGTGGGTTATTTTATATATTAAGTAACATTTATTACTTTAATATTTTTTTAAGTCCTTTCATCCTTGCCAGTTTTCATATGCACTTAGCAGGAAAATCTCTGGGGCATTACATTAATTGTCAATGAAAAAAGTGAGAAAACTAGGCAAACAGCATAAACTGCATGAGAAGAGTGGAATTAATGTTGAATTTACGTCTTCTCACAAACTCCATTTAGAGTATTTAAGATTACTCCAAATGCATGATATAGAGAATGCAAATATTTGAACATGAATGTATTTGTTTTCTATTAATGACATACTGCATGATATTCTTCTAATGCACAATTATTAGTAGTATTAGGGTTACTATTACTAATATTTTTTTCAGGAAAAAATATTTCCAAGCTAAGAGAACACAAAAAAACTTCCCTGTGGAATAACCAGATCTTTGTGGCTGAAAGGGAACCTCTGCTCAGTCTTCAGCTGTATACAACAGCCTCAGTACCACAGTCATACCAAGAGTTCCATGTAAACACTTTCTAAGGCTGTTCTGAATGTTACTGTTGCTGGCTCCTTCCTTGGGGAGAAGAAGCAATAGCAAAACTGCTGTGAAATCAGGATAAGTTACCTTGATCTAAAAAATGAAACTCAGTTATAGAATAATACTTGTCTTGAAATCACTTTTTAAAGGAGATTCTTCCACACTGGTTTTGTCAATGAAAAAATTTGAAATTTTACTTTCTCCAGACACAAATTTGATTTCCAGAGTGTGTTAATAGTTATGCAGAAAAGAGATATAATGTGTCACAGAAGGCACTGCCTTCTCTTCCCCTATTTATTATGATTTTATAATTTTCTCTTGAACATTTCTATGTAGTTATTACGCACTGAATTTTGCACTGTGTTATTCATTTGTTATGTTTGCTATTTATTTGCCCACTCAGCAGGGTGCAGATTGTGTGTGGGCATACGTTCGTGCATTGTGACTGCACTTCTTGTTTGTGGAGGATTGTAGCTCTCCCAGGACAAGCTGGTGGAGTCACTGGTACAAAAGAACTGGCACTGTGCAAATGAGCCAGTTATAGTCCCAGCTCTGGGGAAGGTGTGAGAGAGTGTCCTGTCGGTGTGTCTGCTTCATTCTGCAGTTAGCTTATTTGAGAGGGGTGATGGAATTCTAGACCATCTTGCTAGGTGGCTCAGTTTTTCTGGCCCTTTCAGGAAAATGGTTTGCGCTCTTAAGGACTGCATTTTTGTACCTGAAAGCCTGTGTGTGAATCCTGTACCTCTTACAGAAGTCCTTCATAGATGAGTCTTGTGGAAAGATCATGATTTTATGCAAAAAGTGAATTTTGAGTGAGTTTTTTGAGGAGCCTATCAAGGTTGCTAGTGCAGCATATACAGGCCACATTTTAAGTTCATATGAAATTATTTTCATATGTTCTTTGTACTTCTTTGTACTTCTGTGTATATTTACAAAGGGAAAAATGAAAATAACCTGACACCTAAGTGAAGAGATGAAATATCTGTACCTCCTTTCCTTAGTTTTATTGAATAGCCCTTCAGGATTGAAACCATGGACATGAGGGAAATGCATTTGGGAATCTTCAGCCACTGGTCATGAACTTCTAACCATGAACTCCTGATGAAGAAAGCTCCAAGAACCCAGGTGATTAAAACCTGTTGAAGAAATCAAGACAGTAATTCAGATGTATATACACACACTAAAACACTTGATGGATTTTAGAGAGCAGCCTGGGAAGTTCTGCTCGCTGACATTTGAAAGTCTGCTGAGACAGTGCTCTGACTTGAGAACATGTATCTCACACTAGAGTGACAGGCTTGGTATACTAGGGGATAGAAATATAATCCCTTCTAATGGATGATAGTGCACAAATCTCCTGACCTCCCAGGATAAAAATGAGAACAAATCTTAGATATTTTTGAACAATTCTGCTTCCTTCCTGTAAGAAAAGAGATATTAAAACAAGAAAAGTTACACTAAGGGTAACAAGGATGATCAAAGGTATGACATGGCTTCTGTAAGAAGGGTGTTTAAATACAGTAGTCTGACCCAGAAGAGAAATGATCTAAGGTGGATATGGCAGAATGTCAGGAGTGTCAGGGAGAAGGTAAATAGGGAAAGATTGTTTACTGTCTCCTCTAATACAAGATGTAGGGAGCATCAGATGAGACAAGTATGTCTCAAGTTCTAAACAGAAATAAAAAAGGAGATACCTCTTCGGGTGTAGCTATCCATGGAATTCTCTGCCACAGGAAATTAGGCATACTCCGAATATCAGTAACTGAGGGTCACATTCACGAAGGAAAAAACCAGGGACAGCTACACAACAAGAGAGTAGTACCTATCTACATGGTGTCCCTAACCATTATAGATTTGATGTACATTTTAAGGAGTGCCTTTGCAGTGATTGATAGATATCTGTTATTGACTATGCCAGGTACACAAAATTGGGACAACTGTTTCTTTGGTCTGATAGGATACGACCTATGCTATTCCTGTAAATGTTTCTTGTTACAGAGAATTCTATTACCAAACTGTAATTCCTTACTGATGTCCACAATTCCCATTAAGGATTACATCTCATTTGGAAACTAATTTTTCTGGTCACAGAGGTAAAAGCAACATCTGTGACTTCAGAGCCATGAAGTACCTAGAGAAGCTTGCTTTTACACAGACGTTATGCCAGGAACATGGGGGACTCTATAAAGTACCAGGGCTCAGGGGAAAAAAACCCCAAACCATAGAAGCAAACAAAGCCCTTCAGCATAGTCTATGATATCAAGGAAAAAAAGTTAATAGTACCATATAGGTGTGTAGTAGTTAACGATGGGACTATTTCAAGTAAAGAGCACACGATTGTCTCTGTGTGAAAAACCTGCTCACGCCTTGCATGTGTGTGTATGTGTGATGAGTTAAATTAAACCTTCAAGGGAGTAAAGGGACAACTGTTCCTAGTCACCTGTCAGTGAAAATGTCCTCAATAATTTATATATACAGCATGTGTCACAAAACAGACATATGCTTTCAGAAGTGTCTATACACCCATGAAAGATTTTCAAAAGCTAATCTGAAAGGAAATGGGACTGTTTCTTCTGAAAATGTCTCTCATAATATTCACCACAATATCTCTTTTTAAGAAACAACTAGAAATAAGCTTTTTGCTTTAATGCACACCGAAGGGATATAAAGTAGGGTTATTTTCATTTTCTGAGAGATAAGTAGCAGTTTTGTATAAGGATATGTTGTCTCTCTTTTTTAATATTAAGAAAGCTATCAGTCTCTGGTATAGACTACACATTTCTGAATAATGTCTGTATATCCCCGTTGATGACGAGCCATTTTTTCAGAACTGGTGACAGAACACAACGAACTGTCCTTGTTTATTCTTTTGGTTGATTAATTTTACAGTTACATAACGTCTTTGGTTAACTCTGAATGGGTTTTTAGCAGAAAAATGTATTACTCCTTTAGGTGTCCCTTTAAATTTCCTGTGATTTTACTCTCTAAGTAATCCATAAGAATGTTAACAAAGGAGGAGGGAGTGGGTAGGGGTAACTGTCATTATTTACATTTAGGACCTTTTCATAAAGAATACCTGTCCAGTATTACTCTCTAGCTACTGGCTTATTTCTGAATCAGTAAATAATGTTTGTTGCTTTCTTCTAATGAGCAAACACTGAAAGGAGAGAAAATTATAGTGATGATCAAATTCAATTTACCAGACCAACAAAAAACAATTAAGTTATGTCAATTTCATAAACTGGGATCACATTAGACCCCTGCATAAACAGATTTATCCTTTATAATTTGAAGGTGTTATTATTCTTAAAACATTTCAAGCTATTATTAACAGGAAAATATGAGACAATGACTAATAGCATGCATTTTTGTTACAATTATGTCCAAACTGAAGCAGATTAACACAAAACAAGGGAAAATCACTATTAGACCCACATGTACGCTTAGTATCATAAGCATGAAGAAAAAAGAACAAGGCCTTATTTTTTTACTTCCAAACAATAATTTAATAAATTTGGTGCATTATTTTATTGGTTATCCCTTGAGTTCTACTTCATTTTCTGCATCCCGTGATGTTACAGATACAGTTAATAAGCAGTTAATCAGCTGTCAGTAATATATTTGTTACAATTTTCAGATAATTGCACTTAGAGTGATTCTGTATAGAATATGAAGCATGTATTAACAATGCTGTCCTTTACTTCAAGTAGCTAAGGTTTTTGTCTGGAAGATGAATGCATCTGCTCTTCTCTTGACAGAAATACAAAGCTCTCAGCTTCTAGAGTATCCTGTTAGCTATCACTCCTCTCACTTTAAATCAAGCCATTTTACCCTATACCATTTGCATATTAACTATAATTAATTCTATGTTATATTTGGAAACAGTTGCATGTTGAATCATTAATGAGTCTGATAGTTGGTTTGTTATGTTGTTTTAAGCTTTATAACAATTAGCAGAGCACATGTATCTAAAAGAGTGGTTCTCTGTGAATTCTTTTCACATGTCTACTGATCTGTCCTTGATGATACTGTGATAATTTAAAGATGGATAAATAATGCTATCAAATGAAAATATATTGATTTAAGTCCAACAGGATCTTGTACACAGAGAACACTGCTGGATAGAATCAATCCATTCCACTCATGCTGAGCTAATAAAAAAAAAATTCCCTTCTTTAGTTTTTCGTATTAGAATTAGACATATGTACAGCCCATATTGCATATTCGTCCATTATTTATGTGTAGGCATCAGAAAATCATGAACTAAAATAAGGAATGAAAAACCAATGTAAAGGATGTTCTTCAAGAATAAGAAGGATAACTGGTTGGAATCTTTTTTGCACACAGAAAAAGCATACACATCCATTCTGATGTACAGCTCACTAATTTTAAAATGGAGTTTTGGACTTGACAAAATTTTATTTAGTGTTTTAGTGAAAGCTTTCAACTGCAAGACAATTGAATTGACACAAACTCTCAAATACGTAAACATTTAATTTCATGGGTTTTTAAAAGGAACATATCTTGACTTTCTAAATATAGCTGAAATGTATAGTTCATTGCAACAGCAGTATCACAGTTTGCTCTTGCAGTAGAAGTCACATGCAAACAGATTTACAGGTTATTTAAACCCTGAAGAAGGAGCTCTGCACTGACACGGTTGAACTTGTTTTTAAAACTCCTCCAGAAGCATTCCTAGGATAGACTTATGCTCTATTTGAACCCCACATTTTTGTGAGAAATTTCACTTTCTAATTAAAAGGGATAAAATCAACCTACGATTAGCATTTTTTTCTCTTTTAGACGTTCTTCTCGCATGTTTGATTCAGAGAAAAAAAAGAGAAAAGGAATCTATATTAATCTACAATCATAGATTTCTCCTCCTGGTTTTTGTTTTTAAAACTGTGGGGGAAAATGCCAAAAAACTATAAATGTCATTGGCACTAATACAAATATTCTCCATCCTTGGGCTTCAAGGGGCTTTTCTAGAAGGAAGTCTAGAAGGAAAATGTGAATATTGGTCATTCAGACTGGTATTAGAAGGGTGTCCTGTTCAAACTATTTGAGAATTTTCTATTGAAGATGGACTAATTTACACACGAAGTAGGTGCTCCTGATGGCAGAAAGACACATGAAATGGAAATTAAAACCTAAATTTCATCACAGGACCTTGAAGCAAGGACAAGGGTCTGTGACATGATTTGCTGAAGAACCAGTGGAGGGTTTCCAGGAGGGAGTAACCAGTCTGTCTAATCGCCAGCTAAGCTAATTTTTAATGGGCTAGAAATAAGAGCAGTGCTAATGCCTAGACCTAAGCTGCATTCATATTTGCTGGATAAACCCAATACTTCATAACTGTTTCCTGCATCTTCTTTTATTATTCCCTGAATCTTCTTCTAGCTACTCTCTTTGCACAAAAGGGCTATTCCTTTCATGGTTAAAGTGTGACAGTAATGCACTGAAACGCACCAGCATGAAATACAGGGGTTTATTTTTGTACATTCTTGATCATATTTTTAAAGAATAGATACTGAAACCACTTTAGGGCATAACTGAAGAGACCTTTTAAAATGTCCCTGCTGGCCGTATTGTGCTGATGAGCCTGATAGTGAAACTGGCCTTGCTGATATAATAGTGTCTTTGCTAGGCTGTAAACAATGGCTTTAATCAAGATCCTAAGTGCTTTACAGACAAAATGTTCTTTCAGGGTTTCCTGATTTTATGGAGTCAGCGCGAGTGTTCTGCTTTTGCTCCCACTGTGTAATTCTCCCCACCTTCAACGTCTTCTCATCCTTATAAATCTTGACAACTAAAGACAACTGCTCGAACTACTTTTAATGCACTGACAGCTGTTAATATTTTAGATTACTGTATGTTGTAAGTAATGTCTTTGCTTTGTCTTATTGAAATGGAAAGAAAAGATGTTCTAAGAAATTCCTCTTGGGAACAGGTTTTGTTCTGTTTCTGAAACATGCACATGAAATAAGCAGAGGTGCACCTTTTTACTCAACCCACTCTCACCTTCTGAAATGTTATGTGCACTGGGGAACTCATGATTAATAAACAGTGCACCCACATCTCCACAACAAAAGTACTGATTACGATATTGGGATACAACAGTAAACCAGAGGTGAAACAAGCATTTGCACACACAGTGAAAAGAACTTTCCACCCCTTTCAGCTGATGTGGATTTCATCAGCTTCACTCCCAGGCTCAACTTTACTCCTCCACTGCAGATACCTCTCCTCACTGCTTTGTTGTCACCAAAGGTTACACTCCTTCTCTTCGGGGAGACATGGGAGTTTGTGGTCAAGGCATAGTAGTTTAGCTCATCTGGCCTCTCATTTTCACCCCTTTCTTGTGCTTCAGGTTGGTGCTCTATGGGTCACTGTTCCTTTGGGGGAGTGGAGTGTCAACACCCTAAAACTTGGTGTCCGCTCTGTTCTCGTGGTCTGTTTTTCCCTGCCCCTCTGTCCCCCTGGTATTTTCTGCCCTTTCTTAAACACATTTCCACAGTGGCACTACTCTCTTGGCTTGGGGGTTGTAGTGGATCCATCTGGAACTGGCTATGTCTGGCACAGGGCAGCCAGGTCTGCTCAGGGAGGTCACCTGTTGCAGTGGGGTGGC
>VYZQ01013918.1:0-16614 GCA_013400655.1 Mystacornis crossleyi | reverse complement strand
TTTTGTTTTGGTTTTTTTTGTCAGGAAGCAAACCCACCCACTGTGTGCAGGCTGTTCAACAGGAGCCTTTTTAAAATTTCTTTTCCTTTTTCTGGCTCTGAAGAAGAACAGGACGAGAGAGAGAGCGGAGGGGCTGGCTTGTTCTCCCAGGAGAGTTCAGAATGAGAGGAAATGGCTTTTTTGGCTATTTTTAAGGAAGGAGGCACCTACCACTGATGTGCTCCTTGGATTGTAATGTTGTGTGTCCATAGGGATGTATCCTATGTATACATATCCTATATCACTCCCCGTAGCAGGGTCTGGGCAGAAGGGGAAGGTGTTGGAGGAGAGTGGCTGCACACACATGGGTGGAAATGCCACCAGAAATGTCACACACTTCATGCACCTTCATCTATCTCATGCCAGAGCTGCTAGGGGGACCAGCAACCTGATGTTCAGTCAGACCCTGGCAGGGGCATATCTCTGGTGGGGATTTTCCTCTTGCTCTCTCTTTTCTTCCTCATTTTGGTGGCGTGGGAGGGGGAGCGCGTCACTTGAAGTGTGAATGAGTTTCCATGAGAGTGGGGTGGTTGCAGAGGATGCCTGGAAACTCTCCTGTTTCACTTAACATATTCCCCCCACTCCCACACGAGTTTTAAGTGTGTGCATATGGATACAGTGCGGGGAGATGCTCACCCAGGATCATTGCCTGTACCAGCAACATCAAATAGAGCATGGCCAGGAGACCAGAAAGGCTACACACACAGAGCTGGGTAGACAGGGTCCACGAAGGGTTTCAAGAAAAAAAAAAAAGGGTATTGAGCATCTTCAGCCTTGCAGCATCTTTTGAAGGCTCAGGAGAGGGGAGCAGAAGGGAGCTGATGCCCAGAGCACTCATCCCCTCATCCAGACCTCCAAGAAAATGCTTGAATTGGGGGGACAAGGCTGCAAGAAAAGACTGTGGTCGGATGTGACCACTCTATAAAGTCTCCTCTCTGGTACCTGCCTAGATGCTGTGGTTAATTAATTTACCCCTGCTCTGTGCGTGGATGAAGCCCTCAAAACACCATCTGGAGCCAGGCAGTGCCTTTGATGCAGCTCCACTAATTGTTTATGTTTATTTGACCATTTATCACCAGGCTTCCCCTTTGCCAAGACCTGCTCTTCACATCAGATGGCATTTGTCTTGCAGCATGCAGACTTCATCAAGCTGCCACCCAGAAGTGACCTGGAGCTCCTGATTTTGGAGCTTTATATAAATTCTGAAACTGAGAAGTCTTGATGGGCAATTTAAAGAAGCCGGGAAAAGGAAACTAAAGTGAAAACGTGGCCCTTCAATTATAGGAGGCATTGAACTCTATTCTGGCCCTGCCAGGGCTCCCGTTGGCATTTATCTGGGTCTGAGAACTGGTTCCAAGGGAATGGGAAGGGCATGGGACTTGGGGATGTGACCATAGAATCACAGAATGGTTTGGGTTGGAAGGGACCTTAAAGATCAGGTAGTTCCAACGCCCTGCCATGCGCTCAACCTGTTCATCACCGTGTGCCACCCAAGAGCTCAACTCGAGCCATAAATTCCTCCCCAGAGAGGAACTGAGGCCAGAAAATCCAGCCTTAAATGGTCCGGCGTCAGGTCCTGGTGGTCATGGAGCAGCAGCAAATTCCCGTTGCAACCAGCAGCACCCCACTGCTCAGCTCGCTGAGGGATGATTTGATTCATAGTTGGCAATTTTGCCAGATGGTATCTGTATGTAAACAAAGCTGATGAAGTACAGAGTGCTTCATGTAGGCTCTGGGTAGCTGGAGTTAACCTGCAGGGATGGATTTGTTGACAGATGTGTATTTGGTGTGATGCGTAAGAAGTCTTTAAAAATTCCCCTGGGATGGGTTTACAAAGGGCACAGGAGGTGCTTTGGCCCCCAGGCCCTGGTGAGCAAATGAGTGGCACCTGTCACCACTTTCCTGAGCAAATAGTCCTCGTGGTGCTTCCCAAGTGATGTTGTACCAGAGATATCCAGCAGATCTCCAGGACTGATGTGCCCCAGATCTGCTTGGCTGGATAAACTCCCGCATCGATTTTGGAAACTGGGAAGAGAAAGGGTTGTTGTTGGGATCACTGGAAACTCTGGAGATGGTTCTAGACCACCTTTTATTTTGGGTTCTCTGAGAGACTTCGGTGAGTATGGCTTTTTTGTGGCCTGCTTGTAGGAAACTAGTAGTTCCAGCCGAAAAGAAGATCAGTTTTATATGGTATGTGCAAATATAAATAGTTCACATGGGCTCGACTTGCCAGTTGGTAAGGATGAATCCTTGCATGCCCAAGGATTTTGTTCAGGGATTAGTATGAATACTGCGAAGTCCAGAAAGTAATGAAGAAATACCAGGGTGAAGGTCACTGCTGTGATCTCACTCCCTGAAACCTAACCACTTTAATTAGGTGATCAAACCATGCTCGACTTCTGGGGCTCTTCCATCTCATCCATCCTGTGGAGGGCTGGGCTCCTTGGCCACTCCTTGGCCACGGTCTCCGTCTGTGTAAGCATCGTGGGGACTCTGCTTGGCCTTTGCCACTGGTGTCCCACAGAGCATCCCTTTGAACTGTGCTGACCTGTTCCATTTACAGGGCTGCTCCCTCGCCAGGAGACCTGCGGGGTGATGCCACCTCTGCAGCCACCCACAGGGCATCCTCCCCATCCGTGCCGCCAGCGAGCATCTTCCAAGGAGAGCGGCACCTTCTCTGCATCCTTCCTCACCAAAGCATCCCCTTGGAAACCCCTGCCCTTTTCTGCTCTGTCCAGATCCAAGCAAAATCCATGAGTTTTTGGCGGGATCCTCGTTTCTGGGTGGGTGAGCTCAATTAAAAGCCAAACACCCCCAACTTTTCCAGCTCAACGCCGTGTTTCCCAGACTGGTCCCCATTCCTGGAGGCTGGGGCAGGTGCCCAGCCCAGCAGTAAGACCCTGGTGCTGTTGCTGTGAGGTTGTTCCCTCCCATGGAACCACCTTTGGGTCTGCAGGGCGGATGGTGTCCTTCAGAACCCCGGTGATTTCCGTGTGAGGGAGGCAGTGGCTGGTGTTGCCGTGTTTTCCTCACCGTTCCAGGCATCCCAAGGAAGTGACTGAAAGGCAAGGAGCTCTCTGCCCCACCTTCCTGCTGGAGGGCAGAAACGCTTGCTGCTGGGGTGGGTGGTTTAATAATATGTTCTTCTGGAGACCAGATGTTCAGAGGAGGGGGTGTGCCCCTGTATTAAGGAATAAATATAAAGGGAATATTTACCTTTTTTTAGGTTTTCCAGCAGGTTTTTTCTTCCTGCTGTTTTAAGTAAAAAAAAATAATCCTACCTCTCTTCCTGCCTTCAGACAGGCATTTAGGGATCCCAAGCGTTCCTTGGTCTTCAAAATTGGAGCAAAGTGCTTGGCCAAGGCAGCGGTGTTGTCCCTGTGGGGCTGGCTTTGAGTGGGGTATCAGTGTGGGTGGCTTTGCTCAGGGATAATTGCACAAGGGAACTTGCTCAAGGTCGTGGAGCAGTTGGCGGATGCAGGAACAGAGCCTCAGCATCCCTGTGCCACCAAAATAGAATCCTAAATTGGTCTGGGTTTGAAGGGACCATCTTGTCCAAGCCCCCTGCCATGGGCAGGGACAACTTCCACTATCCCACGTTGCTCCAAGCTCCATCCAACCTGGCCTTGGACACTCCCAAGGATGGGGTGTTTTTCCACCAAGTAACAGGGGCAGGAGTGATCAATCACTGGCCAGCATATCCCATTGAAAGTAGCTGTAATATTTTGACAGATTACAGTGATCTCACATGCACATCTTAATTGCCTCATTATGAAGAGGCACAAATAAAACTGGGGGAAGAAAATAACCCACATACATTTATGGGCTGATGGATGTAGCAGGCAGGTCTGCACAGCTGGGGCCATGGGTGGATGCAGAGGGAGAGCAGCCAGCCCACCCTGGCTGCTGCCTCCACTCCTGCAGCCTGGAGCAGGGATTGGGAAAGAGCTGCAGGTAGCAGAGCAGCAGAGCCAAAGCATCTGAGCCTCAGGGTGCTGAGTGCCCCAGGCCGGGGAGGTGGTGGCAGAAAATAAATCAGGGTGAGGAAAGGTGTTGAGATCTCCTACTGACTCTCCCATCCTTGGATGTGTTCAGGGCCAGGTTGGATGGGGCTTGGAGCAGCCTGGGATAGTGGAAGGTGTCCCTGCCCATGGCAGGGGGTGGAAGGAGGTCAGCTTTAAAGACCCTTTCAGCACAAACCATTCTGGGATTCATTCTGCGGTTCTCTGACTCCCTCTCCTGACAGGGTCGGCAGCCTGGGGTGGCCTGGCATGCTCAGCACCCTAATCCTGGTTCTGACACCTCTGGGATGCTCTGCTGGGTGGTCTCATGCTTCAGGGGTAAAACTGGAATTCCTCCAGGGGTTTTGTGTCAGCAAGGACCAAGGGATGCTCGGGAGGGGGGCCAGCAGCTGGCTGGGATGGGGGGCAGTGGCCAGGGACGTTCAACCCCAAGCCTTGCCTCTGGCCTTGCACCCTGAATCCCTCTCCACACACAGGCTGGGTGAAGGGGAGAACTGGAGATGCCTTGTTTTGCCTGGAAAAATGACATTTTGACACCAGGAGCAGGCAGAGATCAGCCAGAGCCTCAGGCTCCTTCCTCTGCTGTGCTGAATGCAGAATGAGCCTGGCATGGGGGGGCAGATCCTTTGCATCCCCTGCTTGCCCTGGGGCACCCCGATATCTCTGGGGGGCTGCTCCCACGGAGAGCGACTGTAGGCACAGCAAAAAGAAACACAGTCAGGAGCCAGCACTTTCCTGAGGGAAAATCACAGCAAAGAGAAGGCCAAGCAGTGCACATTTTAAAGGGAGATGCTCAGAAAAATCTTGATATGAATATCAAAAATATAAAATAAAAACACATAAAATATGAATATGTTCAATATTAATGCGAAATTATAAATATCTAAAATATACAGATAATAAAATATTAACGTACCGGAATATTAATATATTAAAATATTAGGGTATTAAAATATTGAAACGCTGCGTGTTACAGCAATTACGTTACATGCCAACATACAATTAAAAGCCAAAATTGCCACCTCCCAGCCAAGACGCGGGCTGTGAAACACTGTCCCCAAGGATGCAGCAGGTGGGAAGGGGACATCCCCCGTCCCTGACACAGCCCTGAACCAGCAGCCACGCGTTGCACAAGCCTGGGCTCTCCCTGGCAGCCTTTATCTCCTCCGAGGGCTGGGCTCTTCAGGGCGTTGTCACCGGGGGTGAGGAAGGAGATGGGAAAGGGAAGTGCTGGTGAGGAGCCCTCACAGGTCACAGGTCTCTTCTCCTGCCATTGAGCAACGCTGAGACCCGGGGGCAGGATCCTGTCCCTCCTCAGGGCTGGCACATCTTTCCAGGGCTGCTCCCAGCTCTGTCAGTGCTCCGTTTCCACCCCTACAAACGAGTACAGGCAATACGAGATTGCTTTACCTGTTTTCTGTGCATATATCTTTATAATCTATTGAGTGTACTTCTGTTTTTTTACTTAGCATGCTGCTCAAACGAGCATTTGGCCTCTCTCTCTGATATTTAGGTTTTACGTTGCTGGTTTGGAGATGCTGAGATCCTTCAGTGTAATACTGAGGTTGGAGAAAAAAGATTATAAAAACAACAACCACCACCAAAAAAAAAAAAAGAAAAAAGAAGAGGGGTATTTTTGAGCAGCAGAGTGCCTGGATGAGCTTTGGGTCACGCAGGGAGTGCACGTTGCAGGTGGTTTATGACATTGCTGTAGTCCCTGGCTTTTTTCTGGGGTTTTTCTTCCAAAAGGGAGGCAAAGCTTAGCTCTCCCAACCTCTCTTTTTATCCTGTTGCAGCTTCAGGTGTCTAAATCTGTTGGCAGAACGTGGGGGGAAGCACTCCAGTATCCCACCACCCTTTTTTTTTTTGTAAGTGGGGCTTTTCCTGGCGAGAAAGTAGTGAATGAGTTTAAAGCATGACCATAAATGCAATGTTTCACAACGTCATTTGCAGAATACGTTTATTTTAGGTGCCCTCCACCCTTTCCACCATCTCCCTCCAGTTTATTTTAACAATGCTGTAATTTTCTATTATAAAATGGGATTTTTCTGTTTAACTCCACGTCGTCTGCTCAGCATTTGCATGTGTGTGTGTGTGTGTGCATGCACTGGTGACATTTGTCACCATCAGATGCTATTTTTAAGCCTGTTACTATTGAGGACCCCACCCTTGGCTTGGGGAGGGGAAGGGGGGAGCGCAGGAGGAAGGAGAGGAGGGAGGGGAAGGAAGGAAAACGTCAGCCTCAGCACACTTCCAGCCTCTGGCCATCAACCTCCCCGGGGGCATGGGAACCGTAAGGTCATTTCTCAAGCTCGCTGAGCTCCAGAGCTGTCAAACCACCCTGCGAGTTTAAAAAATGCAAATGTATGCAAATGAATGGGCTGTTTCTCTCCCTCTCCCCCCCTCACCCCCAGTTTAAATTACACGAATCACCTTCAATTTTGCCAGCATCCAGTAAAGTTATCGGCTTGCCTAAACGCTGCAGTTAACAGAACCACATCTCAGGAGGACCCGGGGAGGGGATAAGGAAGGAAAAACAGCAAATTTCCGCCAAAACCCTGTAATTTTTAATATCTTTTATACATATAAATTGTATGTAACCATATCTATAATCACACCCCAATCTCCCAATTCTAATTTTTCTTGCTGTTGAGTGAAAAATCCGCTAATTAGTGAGAATGAAGCTTAGTGTCCAGAAAAAACCCTCTATAAAACCATTTCTCAGGGTAGTCTAATATTCTGCTGTTCTGATTTTTGGCACTTAGGGTGCTCTGGCAGTGAGAGATCAAAATAGGAAGACACGTTCCTTCATGCAAGGAGCTCCTTTAACACTCAGGCTCCTTCCAAACAAAAATAAACGAGTGGATGATAAAAACAGCAATAGAAATTTAATTGCTCATGCTCATAATTCGGGATACAAAGCCCTAGAAAGGAAGCTGTCTTTTCCTCCCTGGCTCAGGGGTTATTTATTATCTTACACTCCACTTGGAGAAGGTATTGGATTTACTGTCATTTATCGGCGATTTTCAAGGAGGATTTGATACGGAGCTGGTCGGGATCGCAGAGGAGCGTTGCTGGTTAACATGGTTAAGCACAGCACACTGTAATGAATCAATTTGTTTCAGACAACAGACGTAATTAGTGTGGAGGTAATGGGCACACCGCGGGATGCGGGGCTGGAGCACCCTCCCTCTGCTGACACTGTCGGCGGCTGGAGCTGGGTGTAATTCCCGGTTCCTCTCCCCAGCTCTGGGCATGAGGAGGTGGCTGGAGAGGGCTTCCCATGGTTGGGGGTGCCCTCCAGCCCCTGTGAGGCTTCACTGAGCAGGGACAGCTGTCCCCCATCCCTGTTGCTCCCAGCAGTCCTGTGGTCCATCACCTCCCTCGAGGTTGCACCTTCCTCCCGAGACCTTCAACTCTCTGGCTCCCACACGCCCGTTTTTGGCAGTGCTGGTTAGGTGTGGGGGAGATATCTGCAAGGTCTCCCTGGAGGGGCAGGAAAAAGGGAGACAGCGTTCCTTTTCCCACGGGAATGTTTCCTGCAGAGTCTGATCCCCTCTGCAGCCCCCCAGGCTTCCCCAAGGGTTGCTGTCTTGCTGGCCAAGGTGAAGCACAGGTTTTCAAGGACAGCCTCCATCAGACCAGGCTCTTTGCACCCCCGAGGCAGCTGGGAGGGTACGAGCCAGCTGAAGTGAACCAGGCCCCCACTGGTGGTTTGGAAGGAGGTTTGGAATCAGCACAGCCAGAAACCGAGCAGAGAAGGACACCCAGGACATGGCAATGGAGACGCGGAGGTGGGATGGTTTGGAATTGGGAACCTGACAGAGCTGCAGAGGGTGGCACTGGGAACCTGCCTGATAGTGTCAGCCTTGCGAAGGGAATGGAGCGGGGCTGCAGTTCTGCTTTCGTGTGCCCTGAGTTCTCCTGGAGATGAACTGCTCTGTCCCTCGGCAGTGAACCAAGTGTCTACCTGCAGCAGGGCCGGGGCTGGTAGAGGTGACACTGCAGGAACACATGCTCTGTGTCCTGGGGGTTTCCAAGGGTTAGTGTATTCAAAGTTATTCTGTCTGTTTGATGTATTCTGTCTGTGAGGGGATTAATGTATTCGTCGCCTGCTGGAGGAAATCGCTTTCCTTTCCTGGGATTTCTCATGTGGAAGGGCTGCTGGAGCCATGTGAAAGAGGAAACATCGTACAGATTAAAAAATGTCAAAAAAAAAAATCAAGTTTTCCTCTTGGGTGTGGGCTTTTTGCTTCTGAGTTTTCCTTTGAAGCTAATGCTGCTCTAGCAGGGGAAGATGTCTGCCAGATGCTCAGGGCATTTTGATACCATGCTGACAAGTCCAAGCAGGATTGGGAACGGAGAAAGCTCAGCTCATGAGAAGAGATAGCAGACAACACTCTGTGTCTGGCCAAGTCCTTGCTACCTGTTTGTCTTCCTCTGAGTGTTTAGTGACACAAATCCTTGCTTGCCTCCCCATTCCCAGATCTCTCAGGAAGGCATTCCTACGTGGCTTGTCCCCATGTGAGGTGACATGTGATAGCTTCCAGGCGTGAAGTAGCAGAACTGAAGATCCATAAGGATCACTCTGCTGCTGCAGCAGGAAGCCATGACCCTCCCTATCTGGGATGCCCGGTTGTACCAGTTCCAAAAACAATCACGTAGATGAGATGGACACTCCCTGGCTCATCTTGTTTAAGCTGTGTAGGTGCTGGCTCTTGGCAGTGTGAAGCAATACAGCATCACACCTTCCCCACATAGCTCCTGGCAGGGCAAATCCAACATGTGCCTGGAACAATGTTGGCTCCGGGAGGACGTAGAAGAAATGTGATGGGCAGGGAGTCATCGCACAAGGTTCCTGGGGGAGGGGTGTGAAAGAGAAGAGGGAGCTTGTGGTGATTGTGAAAAGGTGGACAGGGTGGGAATCGAGAAGGATGAGGACAAAGAAGGAGATGAGATGTGGAGGGAAGCGGAGGTTCGGCCACAGAGGATCTGGAAGGAGCTGAAGGTGGCCTAGAGATGCACTGAGACAGGGCAGGCAGGAGGTGATGACAGGTGAGGTAGAGGAGAGGGGGACACTGGGAGAAGGCGGCATAGTTTTGGCATTACCGATTGGGAATCCCCCGCTAACGCTCTGCTGTCTGTGCTTCGTCCTAGGGCACTAGATGAGAATATGGCCAATGGCATTGAAGATCTTATCGGGATCCCATTCCCAAACCACAGCAGCGAGGTCCTGTGTGGTTTGAACGAGCAGCGGCACGACGGGCTCCTCTGCGATGTCATCCTCATCGTCCAGGACCAGGAGTACCGCACCCACCGCTCCGTCCTGGCTGCCTGCAGCAAGTACTTCAAAAAACTCTTCACTACCGGCACTTTAACAGACCAGCCCTATGTTTACGAGATTGACTTTGTCAAGCCTGAAGCACTTTCTGCCATCCTCGAGTTTGCCTACACCTCAACCCTCACCATCACCACCTCGAACGTCAAGCACATCCTCAGCGCCGCCAAGATGCTGGAGATCCAGAGCATCATCAACGTATGCCTTGAAATCATGGAGCCCGATGGAGAGGCTGAGGAGGAAGATGACAAAGACGACGACGATGATGATGAAGATGAAGATGAAGAGGAGGAGGAAGAGGAGGAGGAGGAAGTGGAAGATTTTGTCAATCAGGAGAACCTAACTGACGTACAAGAAGTCAGCTGCCACCAAAGCCCTTCTGAGTCTGATCTCACTGAAGAAGCTTATACAGAAGCGCCTAAAGATTTTCCAAATCACTTCCCAGCCAGTAACTCCTCTGGACACTTGGGCATGATACGAGACTTCTCCATCGAGTCCTTGCTGAGTGAAAACTTGTACCCTAAGGCAAACATCCCAGAAAGGAGGCCAGCTCTGTCTCCTTTTGCCCCAAGTTTCTTCCCCCATCTGTGGAACGGTGACTTTAACTCCTTCTCCCAGCTCGAGGAGCCACAAGTAGACAACGGCCCCTTGGATCTGGTGATCAAAAAGAGGAAGATCAAGGAAGAGGAGGAGAAGGAAGACCTGCCTCCGCCTCCTTTCCCTAATGACTTCTTCAAGGACATGTTTGCCAACACCCCAGCAGCTCCCTTAGGGCATATTAAGGCAGAGACTGACTATAGTGCTTATCTCAATTTTTTAAGTGCTACCCAATTCGGAGGAGTTTTTCCCCCTTGGCCCCTGGAGGAAGAGAGGAAAATGAAGCCCAAGGCATCCCAGCAATGTCCCATCTGTAACAAGGTCATCATGGGAGCCGGCAAGCTGCCCAGGCACATGAGGACCCACACGGGGGAGAAGCCCTATATGTGCAATATCTGTGAAGTTCGCTTTACCAGGTGTGTGTTGGTCACCTCTGCTGTGTGTGGGGAGTGGGGTGGTGGCTGGGAGGGGCCACATCATAATCCATGACTGATTTCTCAGCTACACATCGGGGGTTTTTTCTCCCCAAAACAAAAATAAGGAAGAAAGCAGGGCATGATCGCTATCCCTTCAGAATGGGAAGAAAAAAAAAAAAAGGGAGAAAGGGAGGGTGGAGGAAGAAAATGAACCTACTGATTTTTGTGGGTTGTGGATGACATCCACAACTCACTGGATCCATCCCCTCGCTGGACAAAAGCTTAAATAAGTAACAGGATATTTTCAACCCCACCATAGTTCACCACAGTGGGACCAGAGTGAGCTGGAAAACAGATGGTCAAACAGCCAAGGAGGCTTCATCTCTAATGTGCTGAGAGATGCATGGAGCTGGGAGGGCCATTTAACCACAGGATGTAATTAGTTGGGGTTTGCACATTTTGGCATCAATGTAGACCACAACCAAGTTGCACATGTTTGGACATGACAGTATCTGGGCTTTCTGGGGCGGCCCTAATTATTATTTGTTAGTAGTGCAGTTGGGGTCTCGGTCTCATCTCCAAAGTAACAAATGACAGGACAGGGGGAAACATCCTCAAACTTCACCAGGGGAGTTTTAGATTGGATATTAGGAACAATTCCCTCATGTAAAGCACTGTAACAGTCTTCCCAGGGCAGTGGCGGAGTCCCCATCCCTGGAGGGATTTAAAAGATGTGTAGATACGACACCTGGGGGCATGGTTTGGTGGACTTGGTGGTGCTGATGGAGCAATTGGACTCACAGAATCATAGAATGGTTTGGGTTGGAAAGGACTTTAGAGTTCACCCAGTGCCACCCCCTGCCATGGGCAGGAACACCTTCCAGTATTCCAGGCTGCTCCAAGCCCTGTCCAGCCTGGCCTTGGACACTTCCAGGGATGGGGCAGCCACAACTTCTCTTGCCAAGTTGTATTTAGCTGTGCAAATCTAATGTTCCAGCCTGAAACGGTGCTCTGCAAAGCTGGGCAAATTTAATCGGTGAGCAGAGACAAATAGATTCCTGGACCTGCTCTTGCTGAGTATAATTAATATCTAATGAGAACAATCTTTACCATAATAATAAAGCTTTCTGACAAGAGCATGGTATTTCAGCTCCTGGCTGCATGTGAGAGAGAGGGCCCTATTAAGCTGGGGCGAGAAAACCAGAGGAAAATAATCTGCACAGTAGGCAGAGGCGAGCTCCTGACAATGGCCGGACACCTGGGGTGCTCCTGCATTCAGCCTGTCTTTTCTTCCCCTGTCCCTATGATAATATTCGAATGGAAGATATGCAGATGATGAGAATTTGACCTGAAAATAAATTTCCATGCTCGCCTCCATTAACGCAGCAGACGCCGTATTATAATGCGGGGAGCATCGTGCCTCGGGCGGGCATGTGCGACGTGAGCCAGCTCACCCTGGTACTTGCAGGGGAAAGGCCACTGCATGGTGATGATTCCCGCCTGCAGGAATTTGGATCTGGCTCCTGCTGGTGCTTCATCCCCAGGTTAGCACTGGGCTGTTGTCTCTGTGGGGTGGGTTCGGTCCCATGAGCGTGGTGGCATCTCGGACTGGAGGGGCGCCTGGCCAGCCCCATCCTGTAGTCCCTGTCGCTCTCCTCTGTGTGCTGCTGTGGATGCCAGTCACTGATGAGGAAATAGCCTGGCTAGATCCATCTAGCACCTTCCCTGTAACAGGAATAATAGAGCTGAGCCCTCCCAGAGGGCTCCCAAAAGTATAAAGTCCCAAGGCCAGGGCAGCATTGTTCACTCAGTCTGGGGAAACTGAGGCACAGAGAGATGCTGGTTCTGACCCCTAAACCAGACAGGCTCTATCAGCGTGGTGGAGGTTAAAAACTCCATACAGAGCTGGTCTAGCATGACCCATTGCTAATGCAAGACTAAACCTGTCGGTTTTGACATCCCCCATGTGCTCAGCAGCTTCTAAATACAGGGCACAGGGGAAGAGGCACTTTATCCAAGGAAAAAAAATCACAAAACTGGGGCTGCTCAGCAGTGCAGGCCCCCAGCATCACTGATGAAAACGTAGCTGTTCTTGTGGGTCACCCCGTGCAGAGCTGGGTGCTGGAGGGTCTTTTCCTTCTTTAACACCCTGAGCGAAGTGGATATCTTAAAATACAGATTTGTTTTTAAATGTGTTTGGAAGGATTTAGAATAGCATGCAGCTAATTGGTTTTGTTCGGGGTGCGGTTTTTTCAGCTGTTCTCATCATTACTCTGATGTGAGAGCTCTCTTTCAGGAAAAAAGTGTATTTTTAAGCAAAGTGGAGTGATTGAGATGTAGAAAGAGATTCCTACCGGGATTTCCTCAGTGCTGCCACTTGCATTATCTGTTTTGCTCTCGGGAGGGAATCTCACGCTTCCTGAAAGCATTGGACTTGCACCCACGGTGCCTTCACTGGGGAGATTCAAGCTCATATGGTCCCTTTTGGGGTCCCCTGGGAGTGAGGGTGCACAGAAGCAGAGGTTCCCAAATGGAATTTCAGTATGAATCAGTCCTTTGCATTATTTCTGCATTTAAGGAACTGTGGAGGAGAAAATCTCCTGGGGAAATAGAGAAGATATATTTTCCTGGGTCAGGAGTGCCCTAAACTCCCCAGCAGACCCCTTCCCCTTCATGTCAGTGGGATCTTGCATCCCCCGGTAAGGACCTGGATCTGCCACTCCTGCTGCCCAGGGACATCTGATCGCAGGAAGCAGGACTTCATTTAATAGCTCATTAATTATTTTTTCCTCAAACAAAGGCTGCTCAGCTTCTAGTCTGCTGTTCTACCCTGCTAGAACGCCGGAGAAAGCTGCAAATATTTCAGCTTTTCCACCAAGACAACTCCAGAGTGCTCAAGGAGATACTGTTCCAGCCGGAAAGGTTAACATTATTTGTTCCTATTATTTGTGTTGTGACAGCTCGCAGAGCCCTAATCGCTCTCCTAATGCAATTGCATTAAGGTTATTCACACACGCGGAGCGTGGATCTCCGTCGGAGCGAGCCTCCAGCCCAGCTCCCAGCTCTCAAACCCCGAGTCCCCCGTGCCACATCCCCCCGGCGTGCTTCACCACAGAGCACCTCACCCCTGCAGCCCCTGAGCGGCTCCAGGTGGAGCCGCAAACCTCCCTTGCATTCCGCGGAGATGCTGCCGGGGCAGGGAGGATTGGGTTTCTCCCCGTCTGCTGCCGGAGATGGGTAATAGCCTGAAAAGAGCTTTGCCTGTATTTGAATTATACAGTCCTGGCACGCGGCGTGTTTATTAGGAAAAGCGATCCTGCTAGGTTAAACATTACATATAGGGGTTTAAATTAAATTATAGGTGGGGCCGGCAGCTCTGCTTTTTATTAACATTTCCCACCGCTTTGCGGAACGAGCCCCCGCGTTCATCTGTGCCCGACTTGGCCGCGGTTCTCCGTTCGGGGTGGAATTCTCCCCGCTGCTGCTGCTTTGTCTGCTGCTGAGCACCGATTCCAGCCCCTCCAGGGGGAATGCACCCTTGTGGAAACCCTGGGGTAACACCGGCTTTGAAAATGCCGGAGTGGGAAATCGCCCTGAGCTTGGCACAGGGGCTGAGAGATACCTTTTTCTGTGTCTCCCTGAAAAATCTGTAGGTGCAGGCTGGGATCAGTCTCCCAAAGGCAATAAAGCATCGCCTGGTGAAGAAGTGACTCTCCTGCTAGGGACACTCCTTTGCATCCTTGATCCTGCGGGACTGCTGTGCAGGGATGCTCAGCCCAGGGTGGCCGACACCTCCGTGCTCCTGGGCATGTCACCAAAAACTGTTTGAATATGCACACGGGCTGGGTGGCAAAAACTAGTTCAAATGCAGCACCTTGCAAGTTTTAGAAAGCTTGACCTGCCTGAAGAAACAAATTTTAGTGTGGTTTTTATGTTAAATAAATTAAAAAATCATAATATATACTTATATTACGTAATTTATAATATAATTATATTCTAAAAAATTAATGAATTGTATATTCTTTACTGTTTATATTAAAATGTAGCATCTGATTTTATATAGCATATCTGTAATACATCATATATATTTTATATTTAATAATGACATTACTCCACATGTTCTACATATTTTTAGCCTCAATACTAGCATGCTGGAGGGTTCATACTGAAATAATTTTGGAAAACAATATGAATTTTCCCACTTTGCTCTTTACTTGAACTCCACTGGTGCAACCTAGGAAGCAGTGTTCAGCTCAGCTGAGCCATAATCAGCTTCACTTTTCATAATCATACGCTTTAGCTGTGATTTGGGTTTTTTTCCCTTTTTTGGCTGCAGAAGGAAACATTTATTTACTGGGGGAAAAAAGAGTGATTGGATTGCCAGCGTGGAAAAATATTCTTGCTTTTAGATGTTCCCCTTAAAAAATACATATAGATGTATTTGTAAATGAGTGCCACTGGGATGGATGTTACGCTNTAAAAGCCATGTGGATGTGGCACTTGAGGACATGGGTCAGTGGTGGCCTTGGCTATGCTGGGGAGGGGTTGGACTTGATGATTTAGGTCTTCTCCAGCCTTAATGATCCTGTGTTTTTTTGGGTTTTTTCCAGAGGTTTTTTCCCTCCAATTTAAGCCGTTTTTAACTCTCTGAGATGGGCTGCAAACTCCTGACATGGAGCGTGTGTGATGTTTTGGTGCCCGGGAGAAAGGAGGCGAATGCAAACATCAGCCTCCAAGACCACCCATACATTGGGAGAAGCCCCAAGCTGAGCTCCCCACCTTCCCATCACCTCCTCCCCTGATCCCAAGAGCAATCCCAGCCCACACCACCTGACCAAGCCCCTTTTCTTTTTTGCAGGCAGGACAAGCTCAAGATCCACATGCGGAAGCACACGGGCGAGCGGCCGTACCTGTGCATCCACTGCAACGCCAAGTTCGTGCACAACTACGACCTGAAGAACCACATGCGCATCCACACGGGCATCCGGCCCTACCAGTGCGAGTTCTGCTACAAGAGCTTCACCCGCTCCGACCACCTGCACCGCCACATCAAGCGCCAGAGCTGCCGCATCGCGCGGCCCCGGCGCGGCCGCAAGCCGGCGGCGTGGCGGGCGGCCGGCCTGCTCTTCGCCCCTGGGGGCCCGCCCGTGGAGAGCAGCTTCGTGATGCCGCCCACGCTGGAGGAGATGAGCGGCCACCTCAGCAGCACGGCCATGTGCCTTCCCGGCCCCAGCCCCAAACACTTCCTGAGCGGGGCTAAGACCCCCTTCAGCCTGCAGGAGCTGGAGAGCCAAATTGAAGAAACCCAGATGAAGCTCTTCAGGCGGGCCCAGATGGACATGGAGAGGAACGCGGGCATCTTCGCCTTTGCCCTGGGCCACAATGAAAACCTCGCTGCCCAACCTTTCTTCCCTCTCCCTGACCCTTGGAGCACAGGCTTCAGTGGCTTGGCAGGGCTTGGCCATGTGGCTCCCATCTCAGAGGCCAGCAACTAAATCCGCGCCCGGTCCCACCATGCGTCTGCTCCCGTCCCAGCAAGGCAGCCAGCTCCCCCGGTGCCCCACCTGCCCTTCTGCATCATCAGGCTCCCGAGAAGCTCTCTGTCCCCTCACTGCCATGGCCTGCCATGGGGCTTGGGGCACGGGGCCATCCCTGGGGCGAGCAGGGGATGGGCAGGTGCTGCGCCCCATGGCCACCGGCACTTTAGACTCTGCACTTGGCTTTGGGGCCGTCGGGCACTCACTGTCCCATCCCACCACTCATGGCTCCATCTGGGAAGGCCAGGCCAGGACTGCTGCTCTCTTCAACACTCCCGAAAATGTCACTTGCCTTAGTCCAGGGCTTGGCCATCACCATGAGATGGCTTTTCTGTGGGAAATGTTCCCCATTTCCCACCCACGGAGCTCACTGGACACTGACAAGCCGTCCAGACTTGGGTTTGTTTTGTTGCATTCCTTGGCCCTTTTGGTCAAAAGAACTTTTCTGTTTTCTTTCTGTTTTTGTTTTCTTTTCTTCTTAATTAATTCCCGTGTCTGGCAACAATATTTATTCTACAAGGGATAAAGGGGAGGTCTAGCAGCCTTGCTGGGAGAGGGAGGATCCTGGCCACTGCCTTTCTCAGCAGTTTATCAGATTTACAGGGCTGGTGAAAGCCCTGATCTGCAGCATGAGTTGGGACCTTAAAAACATTAAAAAAAAAAAA